>MVGT01003061.1:9166-26099 GCA_002174775.1 Macleaya cordata
GCAGAATCACGGAAACCGTTAGTTTGAGGGGGTAAGTTCAATATCTGATCTTTGAGGGGGGTAAGTTCGATTGGCCAATTATTCTAAGGGGGTAAATTAAATTAACCCTTAAAAAATCTACCATATAGTTATCAGGTCTAACTGTAATATATTGTAACTATGGTTAGGGATCAAACTATCACCTAATTAAAATTAGTGTAGAATCAAGTCTAGGAACAAAAACCTCTAAGATAATATTAACTTATTCGATTCTTAATATGTGGAATTAAGAACTAGAATCGAATATTTTAATCTCTAAATTAAATAAGAATTTAACACACGAGATTTTTGTTAATTAACGAGGAAAACCCAAACTAAGAAAACCCCGGAACCTAGTACAGTCAAAGTTCCACAAAGAATTAACGTGAACTTACAAACTGATTTACCACTCGATAGACTCGATTTACGACTCTACGTTCTGATCAACAACGACTTTAGTTCAACCACAGCTTCGAATCAACGAACTGCTCCTCAGTTGATCACTATGTGTCTCCAACTTGGAAATCTACCAAGTTCTGCAACTTATACTCTACTCGAATCTACAAGCAACACTTGAACTCCTTCAAGCAATCACACACTGAAAGTCCACCAGCAAAACCTAAAACTATTTAGGGTTTAAGAAGGAAAGATTTGACACCATGATTGATTCAATTATTAGATATGTAATTGTAGCACTTCATCTAATTGAACCAATCAAAATAAGCTCTACATCAATGGTGAAGAAGAACTTCAGTAACAAGAACTTGAAAACCTTAGAATATGAATGTAGATGAAAATTCAATGTCCCTACGGTTGTCAGATCCAACCGAAAGTGTGTAACTATAGAGAGGGATAAAACCTACTACAATTTAAAATTGTCTACTAGAATCTAAGTCTAAAAATAAAAATCTCAAAACAGGGCATTGACTTATTCGATTCTTAATATGCGGAATTAAGAACAAGAACTGAATATTTCAATCTCTATAAAATAAGAAATCTGAACAAAGAGATTTTTGTTGACGAGAAAAACCCAAACAGGGAAAAACTCCAGGACCTAGTCCAGTTTAAAAAATCCTCTAAGTTAATGAGAACTTACAAACCGTTACCCATTGACTCAAGACTCAAACTCCATAATCTGATCAACCGGATGTAATATCTACGACTAGAATCCACTAACCGCCACCTAGATAATCTCCACATGATGTGTCTCCAACTTGGAATCTACCAAGTCCTGCAACACGAAAAATCACCCGAATTCATGAGCAATCACCATGAACTTGAATCCACAAGTTCACACACTGGAATTCCACAGGCAAACATCAAACAAATGTTTAAAGACTAAGATTGGAAGGATTTAATCTTCTTCAACAAGCATGAAAGCTAGAAGTATGAATGTAAAACTCCAAGCTGTTGAATTTTGTGGGATTATGAGAAATAGGGATAACATAATCCTTTTATAGAGGTATAGGTCATCCAAGCATGTTTAGAAAACTGCTAAAACAAATTGAGGTCTGTTAGGAATCCCATTCCAACAAGAATTTGAATTTTAGCAACTTCTATATGAGATTTTTCGCTTTGATTTTGATATAAACAAGTTTCCCACCGAAAGCAAACTCTCATGTTGGAGGCACTTTCGAAAGCAACTGTGTCTCTATTGAAAGCAAACTTGTTTGTCTTCAAGAATGGCCTATTGGTTCCAAACCAAAATGTTTCCATTGAAAGTAAACTCATCTGTTTTTCAGAACAGTGATTGAACTTCATTTCGAAAGCAATAAGGTGGTATCGAAATGAAAGTAGTCTGTCGAACTGACTTTGCTTTCCATTTCGAAACCAAACGTCTGATATTAAATCAAAGCTTCATGTTTTCACACAAAGCCTTAATTTCAAAATCAAAAGAATGATATCAAAATCAACCAACCTATGAAAGATTCTAAGTGTTAAAAATACCATGAAAGTTCCATTTTAAGTAGGACAACTTACCTATGGTCTTAAATAAAACTAACCACCAATGATGATACTAGATATCTAAGTTACTTACCATCTTAAGATATTTTTTGGTGGTGTTGAGCATAAGTTTCTCTGCAAGTCTAATCTCATTCTTCTTCAATCTTTAATGATCAGATCATGGAGACAGCATGCTAACTCTAACTCAAATTATATAGACCCATTGAGTTTGATTTGACATGCAAATCGACAAACCCAAAGATGGAACTCATGGATCTAACAGTAGATCTCTCCAAGCTCTAAGAATTGTGTGTCTCCCTTAGCCTTGATGTTAAAATATCATTATATATAGATGTTATGGACGTGCTCAACAACTTATAGAATGTTTGGGATTACCAAATGTCAGTTTACAAGTTTCACAAATCATAAAAACACTTTTTAGAAACTTTTCATGCAGCGGAAACCATTGGGCTCGAACTCAAATTGGTTCTGGAGCGAAGAAGACCAAAATAGGAACCATTTAGGTTTGAACTCAATTTGTTCTTAGTTTTTTGTTCTTTTTTAGTTAGATTTATGGCTACCAATAAGAACTAATTGTTGGAAAAATTCAGTTTTGACAGTTCTGACCAGCAATGTTTAAGCATGATTTTGAGTGGGACCCACATCTGATTTGGGAAATAAGTCATTGGGTTGCGTTCCTCTCGTCGAGTAGTTGTTTGTAGTATTTATTTGCTTAAAACCGATTTCGGATGAATGAAAAATTGAAACTTTTATAACCTTGTTGGAAATGGGACAAATCTTGTGTAAAAAGAATAGTCCCACATTGGAAAAGTGTGCGGACCTTAAGAGCCTCTTATATACTTTGGGTTTGGGCCACAAGGGGCACCCACTTTTGTGAAAGGGGGAGGACCTAAGCAAGACCACACACATGCGCGCGCGTGGGCCGCCCACCCGACCGACCCGGACCGGGCTGGGCTGGGTTTGGTTTGGTTTGGTTTGGTCACTCAGAGCTTGTGTTGGGCCTGGACTGTGCCTAGGTCCCTCATGCCTAAAATTATTCACCATTTCTTCTATAAATTGTTGTCCAGAGTCTGCATTATTCATTCAATTTTCGCATCAAGTGTTAGTGTCTGTATAAGTCTGTGAGAGAGAAAACTCTGCATTATTTGGTTCGTAGCTTCCTGTATATTGAAGTGCTGCAATAACAAGAAGACAAACGCCATTTCTCCATCAGCATTCGCGTGGGGCGCTAATTGTCTTAAGGATATAGATTTTTTCTAACCTCGGTCTACAATTGTTTTTCTTATTCTAACCCTCTATTTTTTCCTGTTTAGTTCTTTATATATATCAATTTCGTACTGTTATATATATATATATTGATTTTAGAACAGTAATAACAATTTCGTACTGTTATATTAGTACTGTGTTTACATCAGTGATATATACTGATTATTTATTAGTACTCCGGTATTACAGTATACGTAAATAATAACAATCTTAAGACAATTAGCTTATTATTTAAGTATATTGACATAATATTTCTTCTGGTTATACAGATAGAAAAAATGGCTTCTGCGATTCAAAGTTCTGCTCCTACTCATGTTAGCCCCGCGGAAAAACCAGAAAAATTTAGTGGTTTTGATTTCAAGAGATGGCAGCAAAAGATGCTGTTCTATTTCACAACTCTCAATCTTGCTAGGTTCCTGTACGAAGATTGCCCTTCTCTTTCTGAACAAGAGAAAGATGCGCAATCTGTTGCTGCAGTTGAGGCATGGAAACATGCCGATTTCTCTGCAAGAATTACATCCTAAACAGTTTGGACAATTCATTGTATAACGTTTATAGTCTAATTAAGTCTGCTAGAGAGTTGTGGGATTACCTAGATAAGAAATATAAATCCGAAGATGCCGGTATGAAGAAATTCATTGTTGGCAGATTTTTGGATTTTAAAATAACTGATCATAAAACTGTTATGACCCAAGTTTCAGAATTTTAACTCATTCTTAATGAACTTAAGTATGAAAAAAATGGAAACTAATGAATCCTTTCAAGTGGCTGCCATGATAGAGAAGTTACCTCCATCTTGGAAGGACTTCAAAAACTACCTTAAGCACAAGCGTAAGGAAATGGACCTTGAGGATCTGATTTTGAAACTTAGAGTCGAAGAAGACAGTCATATTGCTGAAAAAAATTTCTGAGAAACTAACTCATGAATCCAAGGCTAACATTGTCGAGGGAGGACAGAGAGTGGACAAGAAAAGAAAACATGTTGCTGGTCCACGCAAGAATCAAGGTTCCTTCAAGAAATTCAAGGGCAAATGCTACAACTGCAACAAATATGGGCATTGTGCTAAGGACTGCCGCAATAAGAATGGAAATGACAACTCCAAGAAGAAGAATTCTGAAGTAAACATGACTGAAGCCAAAAAAGTGGCTGCTGACATTTCAGATATGAACCTATCTGCTGTTGTTTTTGAAGTCAATCTGGTTGGCAATCCTCGAGAATGGTGGGTAGACACTGGTAATGTAGTGGCTGGTGAACCGCTTCTTCTTCTTCCACGAAGATTCAGACAAAACCGAGCTTGGATGGAACTGATGGAATAGAAGAAAAAAATGAAGTCGTTTATCCAAAACCAAAACCAGAATGAGGGCTTCTTCCTCGAGCCCTGTCATGATCGCGCACTCGACAAAAGAGCTTTACAAGCGGCATTGCCCTGCCAAGTGCAGAGTCCATCCCATGAGGTGGTCCAGCGATCTGGATCGTCCACTCCTCATTAGCCTGATCAGCTGTATAATTTGCTCATTCACGGTGATCCAGAAGACATCAACGGAATGGACGAGTATAAGGTACCTATGGTCGAAACAGACAGATGGCCACATTTGTGCAGACAAGAAGATGTTTACCTCCTATCATGTAGTTAATGGAGAACATCTGTTCATGGAAAACTCATCAACTTCGAAAGTTGAAGGGCAAGGGAAGGTCGTACTGAAGATGACGTCAGGAAAGGAACTGACTCTCAACGATGTGCTGCATGTTCTAGATATTCGCAAGAATCCGGTGTCAGGATCTCTGCTGTCCAAGAATGGTTTTAAATTAGTTTTTGTTTCAGACAAATTTGTGTTAACTAAGAATGGGATGTATGTAGGGAAAGGATATCTCAATGATGAATTCTTTAAAATGAATGTAATGACTGTAATCCCTGCTATCAATAAAGTTAATAGTTCTGCTTATATGCTTGAATCATTTAATGTTTGGCATGCGAGATTAGGACATGTTAATTATAATTCTTTGAGAAGACTAATTAACATGGACTTATTACCTAATTTTGACATTGACTCAAATTCTAAATGTGAAGTTTGTGTAGAGGCAAAATTAGCTAGAACACCATTCCAGTCAATTGATAGAAACATAGAACCACTTGAATTAATTCATAGTGATATCTGTGATTTAAAAGTAGTTCAAACCAGAGGTGGTAAAAAGTATTTCATTACTTTTATAGATGATTGTACTAGGTACTGTCATGTATATTTGCTAAGAAGCAAAGATGAAGCAATAGAAATGTTTAAACATTACAAAATTGAGGTTGAAAACCAACTTAGCAAAAAGATAAAAGTTCTAAGAAGTGACAGAGGAGGGGAATATGAATCACCTTTTGCTGAGTTATGTTCTGAATTTGGAATAATTCATCAAACTACAGCTCCATATTCACCCCAACAAAATGGAGTCGCAGAACGTAAAAATCGTACTCTAAAAGAGATGATGAATGCATTATTATTAAGTTCTGGATTACCTCAGAACTTGTGGGGGGATGCATTACTAACTGCGAATCATATTTTGAATAAGTTACCTCACAAGAAAAAGGATAAAACACCCTATGAACTTTGGAAAGGAAGAAAGCCTTCCTACAGATATCTCAAAGTGTGGGGGTGTTTAGCCAAAGTAGCAGTTCCTATTCCTAAAAGGGTTAAAATAGGACCTAAAACTGTTGATTGTATTTTCATAGGATATGCAGAAAACAGTAGTGCATATCGGTTTCTTGTACACAAATCTGAAATCTCAGATATACATGTAAATACAATTATTGAATCAAGGAATGCTTCATTCTTTGAAAATTTATTTCCATGTAAAGAAAGACAAGGAAAAGATTCTCTTAAAAGAACTTACGATTCTGTTATATATAATGACAGAAATGATCAAGAAAATACAATTCAAGAAAATATAGAAAATGAACACCAAGTAAGACGAAGTAAGAGGGCTAAGACCTCTAAGTCTTTTGGTCCTGATTTTCTAACATTTTTATTAGAAAATGAGCCGCAGAATTTTAAAGAAGCAATGTCAACTCCAGAAGCTCCATTATGGAAAGAGGCTATTAAAAGTGAAATAGAATCCATAATGCAAAACCATACTTGGGAACTAGTGGATCTTCCACCAGGAAATAAACCTCTTGGTTGTAAATGGATTTTCAAAAGGAAAATGAAGCCAGATGGTTCCATTGACAAATACAAAGCCAGATTAGTGGCTAAAGGGTTCAGACAAAAGGAAGGATTAGATTACTTTGATACGTATTCACCAGTTACGAGAATAACATCAATTCGGATGTTAATCGCAATTGCAGCATTACATAATTTAGAAATTCATCAAATGGATGTTAAAACTGCTTTTCTAAATGGTGAGCTAGAAGAAGAAATCTATATGGAACAACCCGAAGGATTTGTAGCTTCTGGACAAGAAAAGAAAGTATGCAAGCTTGTTAAATCTTTATATGGTTTAAAGCAAGCACCGAAGCAATGGCATGAAAAATTTGACAATGTAATGATGTCAAATGGGTTTAAAATTAATGAATGTGATAAATGTGTTTATGCAAAAATCACAGAACATGGATATGTTATCGTATGTCTGTATGTAGATGACATGCTTATAATAGGTAGTAATAATAATGTTATTAAAGCTACAAAGAAAATGTTATCTAGTAATTTCGATATGAAAGATTTAGGTACTGCGGACGTCATATTGGGAATAAAAATTACTAGAACTTCAGATGGATTAATTCTGTCTCAATCACATTATGTTGAGAAAATTCTTGATAAATTTAGCAAGAATGATAACAACATATCAAAAACTCCTATAGATACAAACTTACATTTAATGAAAAATGTTGGCCAAGGCGTAGCACAGTTAGAATACGCACGAATTATAGGGAGTTTAATGTATGTCATGAATTGTACACGGCCTGACATAGCATACTCAGTCAATAAACTGAGTAGATATACGAGTAATCCAGGAAGGGACCATTGGAAAGCAATAGTCAAGGTTTTAAGATATTTAAGGTATACCAAAAACTATGGATTACATTTTACTAAATATCCAGCGGTATTAGAAGGATATAGTGATGCCAATTGGATTTCAGATTCAAAAGATTCAAAATCCACAAGTGGATATGTCTTTACAATTGGTGGAGCAGCCGTGTCATGGAAATCCTCAAAACAAACTTGTATAGCCAGATCAACCATGGAATCTGAATTTATAGCTTTAGATAAAGCTGGAGAAGAAGCAGAATGGCTTCGAAATTTTTTAGAGGATATTCCAATCTGGCCAAAACCTGTGCCTGCAATAAGTATACATTGTGACAGCCAATCTGCAATTGGTAGGGCACATAATAATATTTATAATGGTAAGTCTCGACATATATGTCGCAGATATAATACTGTTAAGCAATTGCTCTCTAATGGAATAATTACTATAGATTACATAAAATCTAAAGATAACCTTGCAGATCCGTTTACTAAAGGTTTACCAAAAGAGCAAGTAGATAAATTATAGAGGGGAATGGGTTTAATGCCTATAATATAAGAGTTTTATAATGGAAACCCAACCTAGTTGACTGGAGATCCTAAGATCTAGGTTCAAAGGGACAACACAAATTATGTAAAATTCAAATGTAACACTATGGAGTTTTAAAAAACTCCTACTCATTCCTATGGTATAAATGTGAAACAGTGTTTCCTGTACTATGAGTTAGGATAAGCAATGCTTTTAATGATTCCCATATCTTATTATACTAAGTGGAGTAAGACATGTTACTTTTAATGGGAAATCACCTATATGAATGAGAAATGTGGCCGCTTTAATGAGAATTATAAAGGCTATATTCTCTAAAAGCAGTCATGAATACCAAGAGTTGTTCAGGGCCAAAATGAACACAACCGTAAGAACCAAAGATGTTCGAAAGAAACAGTGTGAGTTCTATTGTCTTGGCTTACTCTATATAGCTGAACAGTTCAAGAACTATGTTCACTGATCAGCTAGTAAATCCGATAGTAACTCACTAGGGAAGGTTCAAAGTCATAAGCTACCTCTCCTAATGTTGTAACTTTCATTGTCTACTCTTTCTATCGTCTGCATCTTCATATTGCATTTGTTTAGTTAATTTCCATTCATGTGGGGGATTGTTGGAAAAATTTAGTTTTGACAGTTCTGACCAGCAATGTTTAAGCATGATTTTGAGTGGGACTCACACCTGATTTGTGAAAATAAGTCATTGGGTTGCGTTCCTCTCGTCGAGTAGTTGTTCGTAGAGTATTTATTTGCTCAAAACCGATTTCGGATGAATGAGAAATTGAATCTTTTATAACCTTGTTGGAAATAGGACAAATCTTGTGTAAAAAGAATAGTCCCACATTGGAAAAGTGTGAGAACCTTAAGAGCCTCTTATATACTTTGGTTGGCCTTTGGGTTTGGGCCCCAAGGGGCACCCACTTTTGTGAAAGGGGGAGGACCTAAGCAAAACCACACACGCGCGCGCACGCCGCCCGCCCGTATGGGGCGCTAATTGTCTTAAGGACATAGATTTTTTCTAGCCTCGGTCTACAATTGTTTTTCTTATTCTAACCCTCTATTTTTTCCTGTTTAGTTCTTTATATATATCAGTTTCGTACTTTTATATATATATTGATTTTAGAACAGTAATAACAGTTTCGTACTGTTATAATAGTACTGTGTTTACATCAGTGTTATATATTGATTATTTATTAGTACTCCGGTATTACAATATACGTAGATAATAACACTAACTAGGTTCAAACTTAAGTTTAAACACTAATTCTAAACCATGAGTTGTCAGATGTTTTACACCTTATAGCATATTCCCAACCATTCCACAAGATGTGTCAAACATCCAAAATAACTATTATATCTATTTTGTACTAACCACTTAAGTTTTGTGAGTTTTCTAAGTCACTTACCATCCTAAGATGAATTCTGGTGGTGAGTTGAGTTGTTGGTGAGCTTTATCTCTAATTTTTAAGTCTTCACGAACTCGAACTATGGATACGACACTCTAACTCTACTCAAGTACAATGGACTTCTATTGAGTTTACATAGACACGCAAATTGACAAAAACCTAAGGACTTATGGACCTTACAATTTCTCCCTTTGTCAATTTCGTGACAAAATTCATACATAAAAATGATAAAATAACCTTCCCAAATCACAACTCATATTCTCTTACAATGGATTCAATAAAGATTAAAGATTTACTTCCCAAAATAGAATAAAAATTTCAAATTTAGTGGGATGTCTTCAACCTGCTTCATTCACATATCCACAACACACATAAAGTTACCATGATAGTTATGAATATAAGTAATAAATAAGCTCACTCTTTCCTTTTATAATTGTTGGGGGTATGCTCTAAAAATAATGTTAGAGACGTCAATGGTTTAATAAATAATATATTATTTTTATTTAACATAAATAGTGAGATATGTTCTATAATAATGTATACATATACAAGTGTTGTATACGTGGAGAGATATAATTCATTAGTAGATGTTTAATGTTCAAAGTATACATAAATCATATTTATTGGGCAGACTATAATATATCAAGTTGATTGCGTACGCAATGTAGTGTATCTCCATCACAGAGGTAGAGACCTCTAAACTGATATATTGATGTACCAAGAGTACATTAAACTAGATCGTTAAGAATAATTTTAATATATATTTGTCAGCATATTAAAAGGTATTCAATAAACTACGTTGGGTAAAAGTTCTTAATTCAGAGAATAAATATATATCCCATAAGTGGATCATAGTCATATTGTTCTACATACAGTGAGGTTATTAAATTCTATATAATTATCCAATATTCTGAGTATAATGGATGGCTATGATCACCTAATGAGATTATATTATCCAATAAGGAATCCACAAATTTAAAGGATATTCCCTTAAGTCATTGTACATTGATGGTTAAAGATAAAGATGTAATTTTTCACCTTGGAGCTGACATGTAATTAGTTACATAACCAGAGGTTAATGATGAATATCGGTTAAGTGGAAGAACTATTTGCAGATAAAATAGTGGGAGGGTTTACTTTTAATATTCATATTTACTGGAGGGTTTAATTACAAGATCTAATAAGAAGTGGATTAGGGTTAGGATGGGCCTCCCTTTTATATATAAGGGAGGGGCAATTTTTAGAAGACCATCCTTGTGGAAATCGTTGGCTCCCATCCTCCACCTACTCCTATATTCTAGTTACTTTTATTTTATGGAAAAGAAACCCTAGCCCCCTTCTCAACTTAGTATTAATTACGGTTTGAGTTCTACAAAAAAGGAGAAGAAGAAAAGGTGATCCAATCCGATAGATTGGAGCGCGGGATTGAAAGCTTCAATTGAGCATCAACTTCAATCAGTTTCAAGCTACAAAGGTAACAGTTTTTCAACCTTCTTGATTCTTACAACTGTTAAGCGTTTAATTGGGATCAATGAATAATTTTCAAACCGTTAATCTTCTACTGTGTTTCGAAAACTCTGATCCCAACAATAAGTGTTGCAAGAATATCTCCCATAATGTGATTTCTCCCCCTATTACATAGTTCTTCCCTTGCAAAGTTAAGAACACATTATTCTTCCCTTTTTGTTATAAATTGACAAATAATAGAAAATAATAAAAGAACAAGGAGAAACATAGAAAGATAGTGCATGGAAATATAAATACAAACCAACCAACCATAAGAATAAATATTTAACTATCATATCATATTAAAGCAAAAGAAATCAAGTAGATAGTCAGATAATCAATCAAGAAGTATTTTAATTAGAAGGCAAGTATTTATTAACATGTCACACACATCAAAATTTATCAAAGCTTGCTATAAGCTGTATCAGATCTAAGATAAGAAATAGAAGCACGGTGTGTGAGACATAAATTAAATGTCCAGATACGATTTGGTTTCTAGACTATTCTAGTTTTAAAAAATAATGGATAAAATGCATATTTTTGGATTTTTCAAATACTAAACCATATACAAATAATGAGTATGTATGCACAAATATATGCAATGAAAGAAATCATGCAAACTCCCCTCAATCAGATCATATAACTTATGGATTTGATTAGAATAGATCCGATTAGTAATCAACATTATAAACATCAAACATACTTATACAGGATTGACAATATATATGACTCAGTAGATGATGTATGTTTTCAATTCAAGTTCTCATGACTATCAAGAATATAATTCTAGATCATACAAATCATATAAGCATCAAATCAAGTAGATTTCAAGAATTTATTCATGTATAGTCTACCGAATTTCAAACATGAAAGGTTCACATTACCCATTAGCAAACTTATGGTGTGTGTGTTTGGTTGTGAGGACTTTAAATAATGTGAGAGCATCATAGAAAGTTAATTACAACCGAACTGCCCTTCCAAATAGCCTGCCCTAGTCAAGCACTTCATATCACTAATTTCACTTATCCGAACTTAACCTAGCAATAAGAACAAATCTCACAATTTTTTTCTAATCATATATTGACCAATCATGATTGGGTTAGAGAAAGTTTGTGTTTTAGAACATAGAATAGAACCCAATTGTGCATGATTACATGAATCACCAAAAGCTTCCAGTGCAGTTCCTGCTGTTCTTGAGATCAACTCTTGTCCGGACACATCCAGACAAGAAAGACACTAAAAACAATTTAGCTCAACATGTGGCCAATGATGGATTTAAAGAACATCAAGTTCCCAATCTGTTAGCGAGTACTTACTCTTTTTTATGTTTTATACACCGAGTTCAACATTTTTACAAGATCTCACACTTTTAGTGTTTTGTACATCGAGTTCAACATTTTTTATGAAAACTCACTCTTTTGATATATTTGCAAATTTTTGCAATTTGTTCATCTTTTAATATCCTATATTACTAAGATAGTCCATCCATACTAGTTCGGTTCAAAATCAGATCATAAGCTTTAATCTCAGCTTTTCTAATGTAATCAACTAGGATAATATCAAGACCTCAAAGACTCACAATGTGCACCAAAAGTTCATAATAAAGTCAATGGATTCAAGATGAAATTTCACAAACTATACAAAAATAAAGTCAAGCAATCCAAAAGACTCTAATCGCATATTTTTAAAGTGTTTAAGCATTCTATTCAAGTTTGGCAAGAAAATAAGAATACAAACTAATGTAAACACTCACATGTCATAAATAAAATCTATTTCAAGTAGACATGGTGTAAAGTGTGATACACAGTAGGGTGAGAATGACCTGATCATATGCAATATTGTAATCCTCGCCCTCACATTTCAGGTCTGCAGCCCTTACTCAATAAGAAATAGGCATTCCGGTGAAACTATTAACAACCTGTAGCTCTTGGGTGTACGCGCTACACCAAGCTAAATAAGATGCTTGCACTCTCATTCCAGACAAAAGTAAAATAAAGCTAAATAATACTTTATTAACTTTAAAGATAAGGTGTTCAAACAAATGGATAATTATTAATCCCAAAAGAATAATGGACTAAATATTGTCCAAACCAAGTAACACATAAATAAAAGAATGTCCTACGTCTTCACGGAACTCTAGGAAGTCTCCGAAGACTTATTCCCTGTCTATACGATCACCGCCTCTACCGAGGATTCGCCTGTTGCCTTGGACCTGTAAAATAATGGTGCTAGGTCAAAATTAGCCAGTAAGTTCACTAGTTCCCTTGACTTAGATTCAGGGTATCCATATGTCTCATATGTGATATCGTTAATAAAAATATGCATAAGATAAGTCATGATAACAAAAAATAACCAAGGAAAGACATTCACAAGATTTACGGTTGTTGTGTTTTATGATCTTCAGTTAAGTTTAGATTATCACAGCAAGTGGTGCACTCTAACTTACTACCCACGTTTCATCCGTCCATGTAGTTCTTTGAGATACTGGCCGTGCGCCACGTGAATCTAAAGAACAACCTCAAAATCTGTTCCCTAAACACTGGTAACCCTGATGGCATTACGTACATGTCAAGTGATTCCGTAGACCTCACTTGGCGATTCCGTAAACCTCGCTTAGAAGGGTAGGACCAGGCCTATACAAAACCTATTCTATGTTTGCACATAAGCCAAGCATGTTGTTTAACTATACATCAAGATTATGGAAGTTACATATTTGATAGTTATGTCAACATGAGCTCATCATCATAAAAGTAATCCACAAAGAGTTATAGTATGCATTCTAAACACAAAACATATATTTTTCTAATAGCATGTTTGTATTTCGTCATGATAACCTTTATACATGAACCTACATAAAAATAAAACTCAACATGATATAATCATGGTCAAAAGCTAGTCAGTATCGATAGCCTCACAGTGGGTATCGACACTAGCTGTATATGTTAACATCAGATGTGGTTGGTATCGATACCCACATGGAGGGTATCGATACTAACCCCATATGACGCACATAATTGGGCAAGTATCGATACCCCTTGAATGGGTATTAATAGCCCTTAGATTTCTTCACGATTTTAGGGTTTGTTTAACATGGAAACTCCGTGAAAGCTTGGTTTTCTTACCTTCAAACGTTAGGGAAACATATATGCATCAAATATACATAGATTTAATGCATATTAACCATTGGAAAATATATACACATCATATGATTATAGATTACATGCATTCATTCATTGAGATAACATGTAAATAACATATAAACCTAGATTTTATGCATGCATTCATTGAGAAAGCATCTAAAAAACATAGGAAACCTAAGTCTACACCAAAGGAGCAAGTTACTACTTGCCTTAAATCAAAATCGACTCTGCAACGCAAGGAAGAAGGAAGAGAACTCCGCAACCACGAGGTCTGCATCCCTTTTTCTCTCGTACATGAATCCCTACGATGAAACCTTCACAAAACTCAAGGCTCCCCTTCCAGAAGTTGTTTCCTCAGTAGCCCTTGTAATGACCCAAAATAATTTAGTTGACTGGTCAATGTCAAGTCGAGTCAAATTGAGTCTAGTCTAATGCCTTGACCGCGATAACCAATTAATTATTAAAATAATTAAGCTTAGTGTTAAATAATTGAACTTGCGATTAAATAATGAGATTTTTATCAGAAGGTTATTTGAAGAATCTAACCATAGGAATGGATAGATGTCGAAAAGTTATTGAATTTCGACTACTCACGCGCGAAAGTCGGACACCGTATGAGGCCGATTCGAGACCCGGAACGTGATTTTGACTAGGATCAAAGGTTAGACGAGATTTTGAATAGATGTGCTTTATTTTAAAGGTGCATACACATACCATATATATATTTGTTTGTATTAAAATCTATCTTCATGTTAGATAAGTATGGAGAAAATATACATAGTTATAGGTGTATACTCATGTAGAAAAATATTTCTCTTATACCTATCTTTTTATTAAGTGAATTGGAGTTTCTTTCATCTCCACCTCCATACGGTTTCTAAAACCAGAAATAGTAGAGAGAGTTAAGAGTTAGAGAAAGTGAAAGAAAGAAGATAGAAGAAAAGAAAGGAAGAAAAAGAGGGATCATGGTAGAGAGTGAGAGAGATGGAAAGAAGATTGAGTTAGAGAGTGATCGAACTAGAGAAGAAGAAGAGAACAACAACAGCTGCCATTTCAGCTGCTACTGAGAAAAAAAAACGCAGCAGGAAAAAAATTCGTGAGAAAGAAGGAAGAAGAGGAGACGAAGATGTTGCTGGAGCTAATTTCATGGTGCTTGAGTTAAGATTCACCATTAATCTTGTTTTAGGTGCTGATTTGTTGAAGTTTTAGTATAATTTGAGAGTGAAATTTGGGGGTTTTGACGTGGAGGACTGTTTTGAGTGAAGGAGACCTTATGACTTCGAAATTTCAAAGCTTTTGGGTGTGGATTCATCTACTAAAGGTAAGATTTTGACAACCAAACCCATAAACAGGTTGGATTTCATGATCTTCTTCTAGTTAGGGTTTGGGTGGGTAATTTGAAGACGTAATGGAAATTTTATTGAAAGATAAAATTGATGTTTTACTTAAGGAAACTTTCTGTTTTGCTGAAGTTTGAGGTTAGATGGTGTAAATCCTTGTATATTTTGGGGTTTTCATTGTGAATTGCCTTAGGGATAGATTCGTAGTTGTTTAGACCTTTAATTTTGGAAATCTATTGGATTATGTTTGTATAAATACTTAATTTGGTTGAGCTTTTCCTTAAAAATTAGTTGTGTGTATCGCATGAGTTATGATGATTTGTCGATATATTAATCGAGTTGAGTTATTTTTTTTCCCTTGAATTTGAACTCTCGGATTTTACTGCACAGGCTACACTAAAGCCTACATAACTATCTCGTTTTAACTCCAAATTATGTGCTTCTAGTTTCTAATGATTCATAACATATTAACTATCTTCAGTAAAAATTTCACGAATTTTGGACAAGTAGACAGCTTATTTTAGATTTTTAAAGTTCACCTATTGTTTTATGAAAACTAGTTGTTTCTGCAAAATGTATCATTAATTGGTACTTTTCTCATTTCTCTGTTTTCTGATTTTAATTTCTTCATGAAAATGGTAGATCTCGGTGTTATCTTTCTAATGCTTTTAGTTTAAATATTTTTTGAGTTTTCTACGATCTTTGGCGTTTATTTTCCTAAACTGTTACATTTTTCCTGATTCTAACAGGGGGACTACTTTAGGCATTTCAAGCCTACTAAATGTTTTCAATATTTTCTAAACCAAGGTTTTAGGTTGTGAAGATGAAGTACTACTGGTAGTTGATTTCCTTATAATTAGGAGTGTAGTTTCGGATTTTCAACCTTCTTAGTTGTCTTGGTTCTATAACTTAATTAGAACCTTACGTTACTTGTTTTCCTTCTTCAGTTTAGGGATTGAGTTATACCTTCCCTTGAGTGCCTCTTGAAATGAGAATCGACGATGGGTAGGACTTTTCTTTGAGCAGATTGGTAGCATTGAAGTAGGTGGTCAATTCATCTTAATAACACCCAACCATTCTTAAATGCATGTTTCGAACTAATATGTATATATTTTGTATCCAAGGCATGACATGTGACTTTAGATAACAAGGAATAATCGTGATGAAGAAAACTTTAGAACTTGTTATTGTATTTTACTTGGAAAATGCTTGTTATGACAAATGATGCATGCTTAACAAAATTATCATGTTTTACGAACATTTCACATGAATGGTGATTATCAATGACCTTTGATTTTGTAAAACATGTCTTACGCAAGGAAATGAAGTTTATGCTGGAATTCATGTTTTATGGTGTTTTCAGAAGCCTTTGAAATCATGGGACCTTGTTTTAAGTTCCGTGCATGATGGATTTTCTTGATGCCAAGGTAGTTGTTTAAGCTTTTGGTGGACTAGTGCCTGTATTACCTTGACTTGGTTTACCGTACCTTTAGGGCTAGTCGCACCTGCTATTGTGATGTGTGAGTTTCAAAAAGATGGATTCTCAAAAAGGAAATTTCTATCCAAAAGAATATCAATTTTCAAAAAGATTTCAAAATGGTTTTCGAACTTTAACTTAAAAGAAACAAGTGAAAGTCTAAAATCCTTACGGTTATTAGTTGGAATAACCGTATGTCAATGTGACTAAGGTTAAGGATTACACAATCACCAAATAAAAATAATATTGGTGATAAAGATGGAAAC
>MVGT01003059.1:0-16834 GCA_002174775.1 Macleaya cordata
CAAACCAGGGAAACCAGAATCCTTGGTCCCCACTGAATTCCTACCCCAAAATCCCCCATCCAAACAGACCATAAATTGTTGTGCAACCCCAGCCAGGATTTTTAATATTAATATGGTTTTTCAACACCTGTAAATATCAATCCAGATTCATCCCCGTCCACTAACGCATCCAATAAACGATTTTCTGCATACATTGAGGTTACACCGAGAAAGAGACCACACCAAGTTTCAAGAGCAGGTTTGATCTCAATTTTAAACAAGAAAACTGATGGCATCTTGAAGCAAATCCAGTAGAGAATCAGTAGAAAAGAGGGTTTCAGTACTTGCTCAGTCACGCTCACTAATGGCGGTCAAGTGTTCGTCAATCTCCTCTGTCGTCAATACCCGGAAGACAGGATTTTCTTTTCTCACAACTCCAACCTACAAACACAAAATATTCAAGATCATGACCAATGAAATATAATAACCGAACATAACTAATAAAACGAATTCTAGATTGAGGAGATGATGGTTCTTTAAACAAATTGGTGCTTTCTTCTGACCCTGTTGTTGAATATATTGGGTCTCTAGTCTTTCTACTGGACCATTTGATGCATACCATTTCTGACAATCAAATACCCAAGTTCTATGAACTCTTCCCTTTCTCCACCAGAAATACAAATTACAAATTCTAGGACTTCTACAAACTGATGTTATTATTGGGCAAACGCACAAAGCTAGCAACAATACCTCAATTTCAGTGGCCTTGAAGTCCTCTTGTAGAACTGATTGCAGAGCAGATATTGCAGTCTACACAATAAGGATGCAATGTCAGACCTTCATCAAATACACTTTAAGCCTAAAGATATCTTCGGTTACAAACACGGAAAAACACTAAAGCTCATTTTGTAATAAAAGCTCAATCATAAAATTCTAAGCAAACAGTATTTCATTAGGATTTAGAATATAACATTGAATAGAGATGATCACCATAGGATTTGATCAAATGCTCAAGTGACTATAACATGCCAAAATCAACTAGGAAAAGATAAATTTACCTGTACTGTCTCTTCATAAGTGAATTGAGGATCATTCTTCATTTTCTTCTCCAAAAAGTTAATTGCCTCTTGTTCTTTTAAGCCAGCACTTGTTGCCTGAATGAGGAAGTGGGTAAATCAGATTGTGGTTCCAAAGCATGAAATTCATTTAGCATACTCAATATCAACATAAACAGAGATTCTACTGATCACTGGGCCAACACATTATTTGCATCCCCTTTTTTTATCAGACATAATTAGCATTCCCCCGACAGGCGATAGCAAGCAATTTGGACCTTTTTTACCTCAAGAAACCAAAATACTGAAATAGCATTTATAAGTTAACTAGAACATTTGAAATGGGGGAGGGGTGGACGGTGATTCCACATGCAATTGTGTGGATGGTATGGAATGCCTGTAATGAGTTCATTTCGAGAAGGGCATTTCTTGGAATGAAATTGCCATGAAATCCTTCTGGCTTTATTGGAGCTTGGACATGGATAGGGAAGATTAGGTTTGAGGATTGGGATTTCAGGTGTGAGTCTTCGACGCAATCTCATATGTATAGCTTTGAGGTCGTGCGCGCACGGGGAGGGTGAGGGGGTGGCCTTTTTGCCATCCCCTTTTTTATTGGTATATTACTTCCCATTCTTTCATAAATAAATTGATTCATTGCTTGATCAGGAAAAATATATATAGACCAGTATAACCAAGTTGAACAGTTATCTCAAAGATGAGGTGGAGAAATTCCAAACAAAAAATAATTAATACAATCAAGTCATCGACCAATCAATGAATGGATTGCTATTGCTCCACATTCACACCACTAAACCATGTATTCTAAGTAGATACCAACCCTCAAGTGCATATGAGGGCCTTAAAGTTATGAAGATTTTTGATTTAACACAAGAATGAAGCATGCTGATCACTAATAACTAATGAAGTTCAAAAACTAGTAGAACAAAAGGCTGATTGCACTCCCAACAAACATATATAGATGAAGTTCATGAACACACAAAACTACATTATATTAAATACGTAAAAGGAGTACCTTGTGACCAAAAAAGTGGCCAGCTGGATCACACTTGAACAGTTGAGGCCCATTTTCTTCATCGATTCCCAAAACCATAGCAGCTTCAAAATGACAAAATAAGAAGGAAAGGAGAAGAGTAACATTAGTAAAACAATCAAAAGCAAAACAGAAGTAACATAAATAAATAAAAGGGAAAATTAGTCAAAAACCCCTACTTAAAACGTATTTTAGGATTTAGCACAACAAACGTTTTCTTTTAGTCTAAGGCCCCTGGATAACTGAAGAGGGTTTCAGTCTGTGTAAAAGAGGGTTTCAGTCTGTAAATTACACAGACTGAAACCCTCTTTACCCAGGGGCCTTAGACTAAAAAAAACGTTTGTTGGGCTAAATCCAAAAATATTTTTCAAGTAGGGGTTTTTGGCCAAAATCCCCAAACTAAAAAGGAACCTGGAACTACAATGTTTTTGCGTGAAGCTTTACAGTAGCAACAAAGTTCTTAATAACAGTAACATTTTTTATTTTATTTTTCGCAGGAAATTTATAACAGCAACATACCCACTCCAAGAGGCCTCATATAGGCATGTTGGGTGTAGACCTGTGATTTGTCCGCAATCCTGTATTTATTTCAAATAATGTCAGTGTAATTCAACTAAATGAGCATGGTTGAGAAAAGTCAAGTAAAGTGAAACACATCCACCAAAACAAGCAAAGAAAATTAATTGCATAGGAGATTCGAAATCCCTACACTGAGTATGAAGAATTTTCAGGATAATAAATCAGAAAACCTGGTTGGAATAACCCATTTCAATGAATTGAAGAAACAAGACTACGAAATTTCTAAAAAGCAAATGTTATTTCTTCCAGATATAATGGGAAAAGCACATAATATGAAATCTTAGCTTCTTAATGTTCGAAATTGAACAAAAAAAAAAGTTTCCTATGGGCAAGACTAGATCTTCTCGTGAGCTGTTAGAAGATATTCAAAAAAGGAGAAATAACCTATTTTTTGAAGGTCGTGAAGAGCAATAGGTGGAGGTGATTTTTAGAGATCAAGGCCTAGAATTTCATCAGATCTTTTACTATGCAGGAAGTAAATGGCTACTTTAAGACCTTTACATTTAGGTAAGAAGTCCTCTTAGCAAGGTGCTTTTCCTTAGTTTTGTTTATCTATTGGCTGTTAGAGGGTCTTCTTGGCTCACATCCGCCTTCCATTAAATTGGTGCTTCGCATTTATAGCACAAGTTGAATAAAATAATTAAGAAATACTTCTTCAAGATCTTTCTCAATTCACAGTACATGTGGTAACAGACAGTACATGAGGCATTTCCGCACCAAAAAACTTAATGAGAGAAAAAGGTTGTGAACATGGCATTCACAAATTCTTAAGTCTCTTAACATAGTCTCCTAAGAAGTTCATTAGAGTAACCATTTATTTTAAACGTGCAGAGAACTAGAGAAGTATCTGTTATTTCTCTTGATAAAATCCAGATCAACAAAGGATGCAGCTGATTTCCCTTATTTAACATTTAAGGCAGATGCCAACCAATGGAACTTAAATTACAACCGAGAGGATGTCAAACAGTATTATTTAGGTATCTTGCACCCTTTTATCAATAAGTTATTTTACCAATAAGAAAAAAAGGAGATGTTAAACGATAAGATGGTAGTAAAGTTGATTAAATGAGAAGTTCACCATACCACTTGGCCAATACATCAACAGGCATCTCATATCCCCATTTGAAACGAAACTCGGCTGCTTGATTTCTTGCTTGTTGGACCAATGACCTTGCATCAGCTTAAAAACACAAGAGATACTCATAAAACTTTGTTTCGGTTTTTAAGATATTTGGCAGCATTGTTAAATTTTAAATAATTCGAAGAGAAAAAGACCATTCATAGTAACCAAATCATGTCAATCTCAACATGATTTGATCAACAAAGACTTTCATTTTGCTGCAATAAGGAATAGGTGATGATGATATGAGATGATAATTAACCTATTTCCCCAAACCAAACAGCCATCATGATTCTAACTAACTACAAAAACAAGGAGCTAAGAAGGAAACCTGTCATGCCGGTTGCCAATAAACCAAGATACTTAGTGATGGGGAATAGATGAGTGACACTCGTCTGGTCCAAAAGCTTGTCCTGTATCAGATCTCAAAGAGCCACATTATTAACCCAAAAATTCAAACCGAAGATCAAAATGTATTCATACACAAGCACCAAACAAACCACTCACCGGGACCTTCTTCTGTGTAACGACGCAAACTGAATCCTTTCCTCGGACCCCAATCGAGGTGATTCCAGCCCCCTTGACAGCCTTAAACGCATATTCTGTCCATTAAAACATCCGTATCACCATTTCCGTTTTAAAAACTATAAAGCATAAAACAACTTAGCACATAATTCATCGGAACCCCTAGAAAAAAAAAATTGATTTCAATTGAACTGATTCTTAAAGAGATAACTCCAGTACAGATCACAAGTGAAAATCATAAAACAACTAGTTCCCACACTGTTTTCAGAACTCGCAAAGATAAAAAGCATAAAACAGCTTCGCACATAATTCATCGGAAACCCTAGAAAATTTGATCATTTTCAATTTCAATGATGCTTTCCAGCAGAGATCACACGTGAAACTCTAGATACGTAATATGTTCAATAACATCGAAGAGTGAGAGAGGAAAAGAAAATCTAGTTTCGACACTGTTTTCAGAGAGAGAGTAAACCCGGAGAGAGATGGAAAAAGAATGCTTACCAACTTGGTACAGACGGCCTTCAGGAGAGAATATTGTGATGTGACGATCGTAACCAGCTCCAGTTCCACGACTCATCGTTCAGGTTACTTTTGGTTTCTCGTTAGGGTTTTTTAGTTTTTTGTACAGAAATTTGTAGATGCAGAAGAAGTGAAATTTGGGTTATGAGAAAGTAGAAAGACGAACATATAGCTGAATTGCTTGACAAGAAAATACTACTAAATGTCTAAATCACCCCTCATTCTTTATAACAGTTGCTAAAAGTTATTTTGGGCTTGGACTTGGGCGAGTTGGGTATAAAAGAGAAATGGGAAATTTTAAACCCACCCCGAGAAAGGTTATTGCTGGACAATTTGGTTTGTTACTAGTGGCAGTTCCTACTTTGGTCATCTTGTAAAACTTTTTTCCCCATTTTATATTATGGCCCTGCTTGGAATGCGGGGAAAATTCGCATCTGCAGTTATTCCCAGTCAAATTGATAAATCAGCTGTTTGGTATGGTATTCCTCTGCTAGTTAGGATACCTATAGGCCCTGTTTGTCCATGCAAACTACTACTACCACAGCTGTGATAATTTACATTCTGCAAATTTTTCCTGCATACCAAGCAGGGCCTATATTAAGTCGTTTTATCCTTCAAAAGACCATTAATCAATTCTTTTACAGATATTTCCACATGTTTCGTAACATAGTTTTGTAGTTTTGAAAGGAAAATTTTGATTTTGTAACTGTTTTTTAGTTCTCAAACTATGAATCGGTACTAAAAATCTGCTTTTCTCTAAGAAAAATGGAATCACGATGACGAGTAGTTAGACATAACCTTCGTTTCATTAATTTGTTTTTGTAGTCCAATCTGGAACCGAATTGCCGATATTCAAAATCGGTGGTTACTTGCCGAAATGAATTGGTGTCCCAACTCCCACGTCTAGAACAGCAAAGAACGTCAGTAGTACAAAACAAATTTTGATACATTCAAAGAAAAATCAAAAAATTCAAATACAACTCAAAACAACCTGGGTTTTAACGAATAAAAATGTTAATTGAAGTGTTTTTCATGAGTAGGTACCTAAATCTAAATCATAAAATCACTATTTCACATAAATCCTAAAAAAATCAAAGAAACTTGACATACCTAGGGTTTTTGAATGGATGTGTGAGGAGGAAGGTGGTGTCCTGCAACTTCGTTTGCATTTCTTTCATTCTCCTTTATCTTCAACTTCTTCTTCTCCCCTTTCTTATTCTCTTATTTTTTACTCTCTGTGATAGTCGAAATTTTTTGGGGGTTTAGAGGGTTTCTCCAATGGTTAACCTTATTTGACCGAATTGGGGGGTGCTAATAAGATTGGGGATTGCCAATAATAACAAATACAAATTCAGGGGGTGCTTATAATTGGGGCCTACCAATAAGATTTTGGAGGGCACCTATAAAACAACTCAAAAGGAATTTGGTTTGATCAAACATAGCGATTGTCTAACTCGGCCGAATCGCCTGCAAAATATACCAAAAAGTAGTTGAAGCAAGGTAAAAAAATACAATAGGACCTCGATAAATAATAACCTCGTTAAATTTATACATTTTATCGGTCCCAACTTGAACCCGAGAGAGAAAATATTACTCCAGTCCCGGCCTTATTAATTTATGGAGGTTTAACTGTATCCCTCTTTAAATAATACCAATATCAGAAACCAATCTTTTTTTAAGTTGGGACTATTGCACAAAGTACATTAACATGGCATAAATATACCGCTAGTATGGATGAAGAATGAACATATAGACCGCCACAAACATACAGAAGTCGCCCCCATAGACGATGAGAAGTCATCAGTACATTAACATGGCATAAATATACCGCTAGTATGGATGAAGAATGAACATATAGACCGCCACATACGAAGAGAAGTTGCCCCTACCCAACAGTTCCTTTCAGTACCCAACCCAGCTCGGGTTCTTTTCTTGAATACCCCTACCCAACAGTTAAAAGTACCCAAACCAGCTCGGGAGTTAAAAGGCAGCTTCTTCTACAAGTTCTTCTCTTATTTTTTTCAGCCACGTAAACACAAAATTCCATATTGCGCAGATCATGGATGGTGTCGATGGAACCGGAGTTCTAAGCAGTTCTGGTTCCATATTGAAATGTGTAGAACAGGAACAGGGAAATCAGTTCCAGTTCAGTTCTCGGGTAAAAGTAAAACGGATACCCATTGACACCTTAATTTGCAGAAAAGTGCAGCTTCAAGATCAATGCTCACAACCATAACATAAAAATTTACTTTAGTAAGCTTCCAGCATCATTTACTACAAAAGAATCATGAACGGAAGGAACCAAAAGAAACAAATGACATATCGTCTATTGCAGCCTCATTCTCTTCTCTGCTGCATCCTTTTGTACTCTAGTAGATGAATACTTGTTGGATGTTGATGTTGAGGATATGTTCGATCGACCCTCTTTTCCTTTCCTGACAAACTCTGAGAAGGATGGGATTGGAGGAAGATCTATAGTTTGGGAGGGAGTTTTAATTTCGGGAGTGTTTAAGGAAGTCTGTGAACCAACATTGCCTTGGGGTTTTTCTTTACGCACTTCTGCCATAACTTGACCCTGATCTTCGTGGTTCCCAGAAGGCAAAGATGAAGTTGTTGGAAGAATATCTGACTTGCAAGTATTACAGTCCTGACCGGCAATGGAGCCAAGCCTGTTGCTTATCGCCATGAAACTTGAGGTCGATAGCCACCTCACTGTACATGCCACCTGTGAACTATAGAATGGTTTCCCAACCTTCCCATACTGCTTGTAGCACTCGTTTTCAAGCAAAGAAGCAGATGCCTCGAGATCGATCCTGCAAAAGAAAAGTGGAAAATATGTTGGTGTTTTACTTGATTAGTAGAGGAACAGTGGAATACCGAAGAGAAAGACACACTTCCATCTCTGTAACCGCTTTACTGTATCTGTCGCAAACACACATAGTGAGACCTAACACTCACCATAAGGGGATATTCAATATGAAAATCAGCTAGATAGTGCGATATAAACATGTTATATCCTGGAATATTTCTAAAACATTTAACAATTTTTTTATTAACTGATAAAGAAGATGATGCGTCAGAATATTTAGAATGATATAATTAGCTTTGCACTTTGTTGAGTTTTCCTAGGTGCAACCCACCAAAGAATGCGCCTCCCCACTCTTTCCATGCATACAGAGTCAAATTTCAGGTCAATCCAATGCTGAACAATTGGTGAACCAATCACATATATGGTTTTGGTCCAGTTGAACCAGTGGTTTGGCCAAGCTGGTTCTATTAGAACCAAAATAATACCTGTAACCGGTTCTGAGTGAAACCGGTTCAATCTGGATAGAATTTAGATAGATGAATGAGAATTTCCCCTTCTACAAGATGCCCAAGAACTTTGAACACGTTTCTAGACAAAGGAAACATGTGCTTACTTTAAGTTGCCAAGGCGCTGCTCAGTCTGCTTTAGGGAGTTCAATAGCCTCTGTTTGCTTGCCGTTCTTAGTGCTTCAGATATGGTCTTCTTGTCAAGGTTGTTCTTCTGTTTGTCAACAGGAAAAGACAAGTATCAAGATATTAACAATACAGGTATCCTAGCTACTGTGTGGTAACGGTTCAATTATCTCCATCTTTCTTAGAAAAGCATCTTGATGTGTGTTCTTAAATGTCTAAAGCAAATATTTTCTAAGAAATGCACATGGTGAGATACCTTGGTGATTTGGGTTCCTTAGGCGAGGTGGCGTCTAGATGAAGCTGAAGTGACACCTAAGCAGTAATGCATTAAATTACTGAAAAACATATTTACTGTTTTAGAGGTGAACTTAAAATTGTGTCAACTTTATAACAATTAGGAAAACAAAGTTAAATTGGATTTTAGTTGATATTTACCATTTACAGCATTGGTTTTGTTTGTTTAACAATTTTATGAAGTATTTTTCCTACTCAGCTGATTGTTATTTACACAGATGCTTTCTTCTCTCCTCTACTACAAGGATTTTGGACGAGACAAGATGAAGAAAGAACCTGTTTGTTAGGGGCTTCTCTCTGATAGTATTCCTCTTCTGCCTGCTGCAAAACTGCGATTTTCGCATTTAGTCCTGCTTTTGATGAAAATTTTGACCTCGATAGGTTCTTCACAAGCTCTGCTGCATCTACCATTTCAAAGATTCAACATATGGTTAACTATAAGTTATAACCAAATTTAAATAAGATGGGAGGTTAACATATTTCCTTTTCTGCATAACAGAGATGATGAAGATGGATGTGAATAAGCATTGAATTGTTAACAGAAGAATCACATTTTAGAACTCGGAAAGATGAATAAACTATTTCATCATGGCTTACTGCCGCTGCAATTATGAAGTTAAAACAAAAAAATAAAAAGCTATAGTAAATAAGAATATTCAATGAAATCTTTTCCAAAACGCAATAAATATGAAGTATTAAGCAGAATCTGATGAAATACCATCAGAATCAGATATGTCATCTTCAGAACCACTTGCTTCATCATCACGGTTCCAGAACTCTGTGAAAGAATCTTCAGCAGCCATACCCGAGGAACTGAAATACAGTGTCATGAGCCACAAAATACGTATCAAATAAATAAATAAAAGAAAATATATCAAACTTGCATTTCAGTTCACAACTGAAGTTGAACATAAATCTATTGAAGAGAATGAATCACCGAAAATTCAAACCCAATTAGAGGTTCATTGGACCTATAAGGGCTATAACATAAAAACCCAAAGAGATAGGGTGTTAGAGCAAGAGAAACAAATGAAGTTATGAACAGAGCCAAATCAAAATCCTCTTTTTTGTTTTTTGTATGTCTGTGTGTGGGTGGGTGGGTGGTTGGTTGGGGGTTAAATTACACGATCAAAATCTGGTTATTGTATGTATATTGCAATCATGGGATTCATTTTTCAAGATCTTTTGGGTCATTTTCCAAAATTCGAGAAGCTGCAACTACAATAAGTGTGATTAAACATGGAGAAAAAGTACCTGCTGATGAAGATACGGGAGAATCCACTGTCCTGGTGAGCACTATGAGTAAGTTTCTCCAGATACTTAGCAACTAGATTTGGATGCTTGCAGGCATCACATGATTTACTACATAATGATGCAGGTACCTATTGAGAAGATAATAAATAATAGCTTGGCTTGAACGTGAAGAAAGACATAAGAGTATCATCATGTACTTAAGATAAACCTAGCTTCCTACCTGTTCTTCAAAACTCTTGAGAATCTTTTTCCTACGGCAACCAGATTCTTTACAGTACTCAACCATCTGCATATAGAATGTTCAGACTCCAACATTATTTTAATGTTTTTGGGTTCCTTTGAAGCTCAGTAAAACAATTGAGAAGTTGCACCTGCTTGAAGTCTGCTAGGGACTTTTGTGACGAGCCACCCTCTGAGCTTGACGAGTCCTCTTTCTTGTCCTCAGGTTTGCTAAGAATAAATTCCTGCCAGAAGTTGCCAAATGATCACAAGATCAACAGAAACCTTGCAAGTTCAGGATATAAGAAATATTTTTTTATTAATTAAAAATAGAGATAGTAACGGAACCATTTTTCTGCGATCATCCATGCCATAGTACAACAAACTTCTTGAAGGTTTCTGATCACGGCCAGCTCTTCCAGACTCTTGATAGAAGGCTTCCATTGACTTCGGAATATTGAAATGGCAAACAATTCGGACATCCTTTCTGTCTATACCCTGCATTTTGGCTAGAGGCTATTAGCTTAACATGTTAACTGGCAAAAAAGTTCAGCTAATTTATGTTGCAAGTGCAACTTGTATGAAATGTCTTTGAGAAAAAGTTGTATTCAATGGCATACCATGCTGAAGCAACAGCAATAAGAGCCAAGGATCATGAACGCACCAGAGGAGGCCCAAGCAGAAGTGCAGCAAGCAACAGATATACCAAAGACTCAAATCAACCACTAGTTGAAAACCATAATATAAAACTAAAAAATGTAATAGCAAACAAAAATTGTGATTTAGTAAAGGATAGAGAATAAGTAAGCAGCAGTTGCTAATTTTGTAAGTTACAGTTTTTATTCGCAACACAAGTGAATCAAGTCCAATACATGAAAGGTTTGGTAAGTATTACCATTCCTACATTTTATATAATATCACCGAGACATTTTGTATATGGTAAAATGCAACATAACAAGTTGTACATAAAACAATAAAACAAGATGGAACTACTTGGTAAATGCTAGAATTATTTATTTATTTATGTATTTTGGAACCTCTGAAAAGAGTATAGACTAGTTCACTTAATTAATAAGGTCGAAATCAAACAAGGACGTTCTATTCTCTGACACATTATGTGGATACTCAGACACATGACTTAGTTTTTTTTCACTAAATTGGTGTTATGTGCATATTAAATAAACTATCAAGGATAAAGAGATGACTAATAACAGAATATATTTCCAAGTGATAGAAAAACCTCATGTGCATGTCATGATGATGCCTTTACAAAAGATGCCATCTCTAATAGAAAGCACCTGGTGCTTGTGTCAAAGAGTAATGTCTTCCTGTCTCTACCGCATGCATACAATCATAATACTTAAAAACATTTGCCTATATATTTTTCAGGTTAGTAACAGCATAAGAAACAAGAAGCATTTTCATGATGCTATTTATATACTTTGTTTTATACAAATATGGGCAGGTGAATCTAATGAAAAGATGTATATAGACCCACAAACCTAAGAAAAGACATATTTAGACATATTTCACTAAGTAAATTTCCCCATAACTTGGATGATTGTAACTTCAAATAAGTTAGAAGAAATTGCAGGTTCAAAAAGTTCAATGAGAATAAAATTAAATTCCATGTGATTTACAAATAACAGTACCCAAAAGCCACTGTTGCCACAACCACTTGTACTTTGGAAGAAAGCCAATTGTCTAAAACAGAGCTTCGCTGTTTACTGTTTAATCCTGCATGGTAAGCTAAAAAGAACAGCAAAAACGAATAAGGAAATGTATTTAACAAAGACATTCAAAGAGAAAATTAAGAATTAATCTTCATTTCATTACCAGCAGAAGAAATGCCATTCTTTAACAGATGAGCAGACAAAACCTCACAAGTTGCACGCTCAAGGCAGTAAACAATTGCGCATACGTTTCCACTAGACTTGAGTTGATTAAACAAATCAACATAGACATTATCCAGTAGATCCTTATACCGAACTGTGTTGACAGAATAATCTAGTTAGATAGATTTAGGTAACAAAATGTAGTTAAGAATCTAATAAATAAATAAATGTAGATGGTTGTGATTTGTGAACACCCCTGGAAAATACCTGAAAAGCACAAGCTTAAACTCATACTTGATGAGGAAGTTACATGTGGAGGCATGAAAAGGTACAGGCCAGGTACAAGATCAAGCCAAATCTATTAATCAGATACATTCTCAATAAGCCAGGATTTGAATCTAGGGGATCTGATCCTATTAGCATTCAGATTCAGATTCTACAGGGTGATTAGATCCTTAGTACATATGCTACATAAATATGCCCAACATGGATTTTCTGACATGTGTATTCTGGGGCAGGTCTGATAATGGATCACGGAGTGCTGCTTTTTGGCCCGACCATATTACAAAACAAATGCCAGATGCTTATGTGGCATAGTGGGTCCCACCCTGCCACATAAGCATCTGGCACCGATTTTGTAGAACGGTCGGGCCAAAAAGCTTTATTGTAAGGACACTGAGAGATGGACCCAAGCAAGATCTGTATTTATGATCATACGTGCACAAGTCATCTGAGCCAAAAATATTCAACCTACATCCCAATATCAAATGAAACTATGAAAGAGAATGCATCACATAGGTGTGGCACATCATCAATAAATTATGCATGAAAAATTCACCATAATAGATTCAGCATTCTCTAGGCTTCAGCACAGATACACAAAGACACAACAGAACAGAACCTATCCAAACTACTTGGAGTCAAATACAGGAACTATCATTCCAATGTGCTATCTAAAAGTACAAAAGGACACATAAGAAGAGTTGCATCGAACACGATTGACCTACACAAAATAGCAGGACCCCACCTTCATAAAATATATTAGGACGATTAAATGATGACCTGAGGACTAATGGGTGTTGCAAGCATAAGGAATCTATCACATCCTTCTCAACCCTGCAGTGTAGAACAAACAGGTATCAGATACTTTTTATGAACTATGACCAGTGTAAGATTTTTTTATTTTTTACCACTGCTAGAATTAAAATAAAATTTAGATATCAAATGATACACAAAAAATTCAATTCCAAAGGCATTCTTTTAAACACACAATGCTAACTTCATGAAATTACAATTTCAATTATATGTAGTAGAGGTATACTCCTCAGGTTTCAACATTGAGAAACCCTGTTAATCATCATCTTTCAGAACGTTTGTTTCCAGACATGGCTTTGTTCAACATTAGTTTGATAGCATCTACATTTTAAGCCAAATATGAATTTACCGCTAGATGTTCCTGATGAGTGTTTTCTGTTCTTAAGAGGGGAGTTCATCAACGACAAAATTTTCATTAGAAATCAAACATCCTACTCACAATTGCATTAACAGCGATTTCAAATCTGTTTAACCAATTTTCTTTTATGAGATTATTGAAAGGACATCAGTTTTTCCAACCAAGAACCATCTCTGGCCTGGTAACTCTGACTGAATCTATGACACCTTCACAAACCTACTAATAAATCTCTACCTCTTATTATAGTGTGTGCTTCCGGAGGAGCGCGCATGCAGAAAGGAAGTTTGAACTTGATGCAAATTATGTTTGACCTGATAAGCAGAGAAGACACAAATGTCTCACTTAATGAAGTCCTTTCGTCAACTCTAAATGTTTGCATGCATTTCTAGTGTATAATGTCAACTCAAGAAACCAAGATACAACGGTTCCTGACAGTAGGAGTGATGTGAAGGAAATGTAAAATTTCATCTAATAATGAATTTATTCAGAAGACTACAATTCAAGCTCCACTAACAAACAGTGCACAAAAGAATTTAGGTTTCTCCTGGTTACAGAAAACAATCCTTTCTGTTATAAGTATACAGATAATAATCTTGCTTTTACAGTTAGCATCCAACAAAGAATAAGTCAGGAAACTTACTTAGGAACAGCAGTAGCTGTCAAAGCCAATATTGGCACCCCGGGAAGGACATTCCTTAGTGATGAAAGTTTGCGATAGCTGGGCCTGAGGAAACAAAAGAAAGAACAGTTGGGACTTGGGAGTATGCTGACTAACTTTGAGCAAGTGCTAGTTTAAGATTTACAATTTTGATGAAATTAAGCAAAACTAAGAACATCAGTTCTTTAGTTTGATGCAGTAAGTTCTTCGTTTCACTTGTAACAACCAACCTAGGTAACCTAGGAATTGACATGTAGATATTTCTAGAAAAAGGTGACCCTAAAAATCTGAACACACTTGAACATGTGTGTTCAGTATATCATGACAATGAAAGATATGGTTAGCTAATATCAATTAAGTAAAAAAAAAAATCAGTCAGTGGTATTTCCTTTTTATTTCTTTTTTTACAGGTCAGTGACATTTCCTTGTTACATCACCATCAACTGTTACATAATGGTGTCAAGACAGTATCATGATCACAAACCTGAAATCGTGGCCCCATGAAGAAATGCAATGTGCCTAAAAAGGAAACAGAAAAGCACAAAGTTTACCATAAATGAAATATCTATGAAACTAGTAAAGCACAATTTTACTTGTATGACTCATATATTAATACCTCATCTATGGCAATTAGATTCAATAAGCCTCTACTGTAGAGCTTTATCAGCTTTGACATAAATCCCTTTGTCGCAATCAGTTCTGGTGTAACATAAAGTAACCTTAAGGATGGATTTCCAGAGTCGAGATCTTCATGAATCTAACAATTAAAACAGAATACACAGGTCAGAAAAAATTCATTAACATTTGGCGCGGCATCTAGGTTTATATTTAGTAAATCTCTACCATAAGAGAAATCAGGGGTAGTCAATCTTCGAATAGAAGTTTGTGAGAACCTAATTTCTAGAAAGAAACAAAAAAAAAATCAGAATTTGGGCTATGATAATGGATTGATGACTCATGGCATGAAACTGTCACAAGCATTGTACCTAAAAATAAGATAAGTCTGCAAATATAACAAAGACTATCAAAAGAAGCTTGAAAATGACACTTCACACTTGACCACTCATTACTTCTGTATGAATTATATTGTTGTATCCCCTACTGACGCTGAACATTTTTTGTCATTCAACTTTATCTACAGCTACATCCTCTATCAAAGTATGTGCATCTATATCTTCTCTTCCAACCTCATTTAGTCATTTCGAGTGCAGACCCACTGTATCTAGAAATCTACTTCTCTCCCTACAAACTGTTACCACGTTACTGTTTGCTCATAATCATAGTTTTCCCTTTCTGATGTCAACCCTAATTAGTAAGGATCTATACTATTGTGTTAAAAACAGCCACTTTGTGCTTTTGAGCTTTTATCTTCTTAAAAACAGTATTACAAGACCCAAACCTACAACTAGCATTTTGTTTCTTTTCTGTTTTGTGTTTATAAACTTGGATTGCCACTAGCATGATTAGATTAATCTCCATATTTTTTTCTACTAAGCTACAGATCTCTACAATGTAGTGCATATCAATACAGTAAGTACCTTCTTCTTTGTGTGTGACATCTGAGTTGAGGAGAGATATTCTGCAGCAATCCCTTTCTCCTTTAATGCCATAACTTGGTTTTCCTATTCAAAGGAAAATCACCAAAACAAACCATCAAGTCAGAAACAAAAAACTTCAAAAGATAACAGAGAAGGGAAAAAAAGAGAAGTGTTTCATAAGAGGTATAGTGCATACCATCAATGCTGTCAGAGGAATTCAAAAGGCCAACATAAACAGTCAGAACTGTGACCAGCATGCAACGACCTAGTTGTCCTCTGCAAGCTTAGGCAAAAACATAAGAAATAGACAAGAGAAAGAGCATTCACCTATTAAAGGACAAACAACAAGAACAATTCCCGTCTTTGCTAGCGCCGGAATCTGGTAGCACATGGACTTTCCTCCCCCAGTTGGCATGAGACAAAAACAATCTTTTCCTACAACAGAATCACACTGAAATGAAACCACAATCTGAATGCTTGTTTAAAAGGACATGCCAGCCTAAGAGAAAGAAGTTCCCTGTAGGTGAAATGGAAAAAAAACAAGTAGGAAATACTAAGGACCCTTGTTAGCAATTACACGTTTAGTTCGCGGTTAATACATGAATTTTATGTTCTTCTTTTTTTGTATTAAACTCTTGTATTTTCAAGCTATTATAAAAAGTTAACGAATGTCATATAATTTGCCTATAATACACAAACTACTTCGCATTATTTCCAAATTATTAAAGTAATAAAATAAAATGAAATGAACGTCAATTTTTTAATTTATTACTAAACGGTTTATATTATTATTATTTTAGTGATTTCCAAATCTTTCGTCTCAATTTTTCAGCACCATCTGAATAATACTCGTACTGCGTAGGGTATTTTTTGCCTTTTACCAAATTGCTAACAAAGTAACAAATCTCAATCGCTCAAGACAATAAGTCCTTTTTTTTTTCTTCAACAAATCTGTTTTCCTTTTTTGAACTTTGGTTATTGCTGAGTTTGAAGTTTGAACCAAATGAATTCATCATTAAGATAGAGAGTGAAATTGAAACAGCCATAAGTTCTAAAAAATTACAAAGAGATTAACCAAACCTGACAAAATAGCTTCAATGGCCTCTAGCTGTTTCCCTCTGAATTCAGAATACCCAAAATGCTGTTTCAAAAGCTTCACTAAACCTTCTTTTCCACAAAACTGATTCTCCATTTTAGCTAAACTTTGCACCCGCAATGGTGATTTCTTCATTTTTCAACAGTGCAACTGCAACCCAAAAAGCATCAAATCAAATAAACCAAACATAAGAATATAAAAGGTCAATAAAATATAAC
>MVGT01003057.1:8127-29524 GCA_002174775.1 Macleaya cordata
TATTTTTATAGGGATTAAGTTTGGAAGTCCACAAAATGAGTCAAAAAGCATGTGAATCAGCCCAAAGAAGAGAAATTGGGTCACTTTACAACACAAGAGGTGGTTGGCAAAGATGGCTTGAGAGTTAGTTGTTCACGTAATAGGTCCTGAGTTCAAACCTTAGAAGCTGCAGAATTTTAAATATTTTTGGAGTTTTTCTAACAGCCTGAGAAGCACTGGATTAGAACCTGAGCAGCACTGGATCATTATCTTCTGGCAAATCCAAGATTCAGATTCAGATTCAAATTCAAATTCAAATTCAAATCTACCTTATGTTATCTTTACACAGATCCAGAATTCAAATTCAAAATTTGAATTAGTCTTTTATCCTCCATCTGTTATCCTAACCATCTATTTTAAAACCCTAATCAATCTGGGCCGTTCAACTGCTGATAATTTTTGAAGACCATTGGATCCTCCAGAATCATCTCAACCGTTGGTGCAGCCTCCAGAAAAACTATAAATAGAGGGCATTTCCATCAGTTGTATTCATTCCAGAGTACTAAGAGTTGTAGTACATTGAGAGAGAAATTGAGAGTTTATTTTCAGTTTTAGTTGTAATACATTTAATTCAGTAATGCAATTTTATTTCTCTTTTTCTTTCTTCCATATCATGTCTGCTTAATTTATTTTCAAGAGAGGGATGAAGCCACCATGGCTGACATGTATTTAGTTTAGTATTTATTTTTCTTATTTATGTTTTCCTCCAGAGAGACTTCTATGAAGATCTCAATGATCAACGCCTCCTATGGAGCGTTGGGGGAATCATAAATCTTTGTCTATAAAGTTTATATTCCTTTTCTTCAGTTTTTTATTGATTAAAAATAAGGAAAGGATTCTATGTGATTGCCTTCTAGGTAATACAAAGAATGCCTGTTCTTATTTACATTAGAATAAGGAAGAAATCCTGGTGGATACATAGATAAAGAGTAAGTGAATGCTAAATTATTTGCATGGATCTGTGGTGGTGGATTCCATTCTCTTGAGAATCCATCCCATTTGTTCCTAAATTATCAGTTTAGTTTAGTTTATTTATTTATTTCAGCAATCCCAAAATTATTCTCAATTAATCATTCCCTTTAATCTCATTAGTTTAATCTGAAATTAATCTATTTTCATCGGTTCTCTACTTGATTTGGTTCGATATCCTACTTACCGCTTTACTATTTTAGTAGAGAAGTTGCAGGTTTTTGTATTGGTGTAAGATCCACAACGACAATTTAATCTTAAGATTTTACACCTTTCACTTGTTAAAGAGTCAACCCAGATAATGGTTTGAATTTTATGGCCAAATGTTGAATGACCTTTTTTTCTTTATAACTCTACATGTTTTTCGTAAAATGTGTTGTGAAAATACATAACCTGAAGTTTGTAAAAGATTTTTGAACCAAATGATCTAGAGTTAGGCATAGTGTAACGCCCCGTACCCCAAAATAAGGGACATTACCATCAGTCTACAACGAGACTCAAATCCGGCAGACTCTCCCCTGTAAACTAGACCTTTTGTCACCTAATAAACACAGTGCATACAAAATATACACAGCGGAAGCAAAAGAAACTAGAGGTGTGCACAAAAATTGCCACCCATTTTTTTTTCAACTGAAATCCCAACAACATGGGACCAGGAGGGACCTGTCAAGAGAACACTGTCTCAATATTATCCCATCCTCTAAGTCACCTGCAGTATTACTATGACATTCAATCTTTCACTTAACATGGATATATTTGTGATATGATATATAGTTATGTTAGTTGTTTCCTGTCCAAAATATATATAGCGAGAAAAGATAAAGTAAAAGTCGCATTTATGTAAAAACAAAGGTAGCATAAGGCTCACAAACCGAGCCACAAAAACATAAGTCTCTAAGTAAAAGAATATATGTAATAAGTCATCCATTGTGACTGAAGAGAGGGAGACCCACATCAAACCCGAAACAAGGAATCCCTCGCCAAGAAAACCACGTCACAGCACCACTAAGGATCCTAACTCGATCCTCAAACGTCAACTGTAAAACCATGAGAATAATTGGGTGAGAAACTCAGTAGGTAGATCAACCATCCTAATACCATCACATGCAGCGATTAATCCGATAACAGCTCAAAAGCATTTATAAAAGCAATGCATATTATCTAGTTGATTGAAACATCAAAGAAATCCTGCACACATATATATACAAACCATGGTAGTGCATTTCTTCTAGCATAGCTAAGGAACACGACTAGAGTAAACCCTAGTCAGATCAACACCAGTGTCCGGATACCCTCGACAAACACTGGTACACCATGTGTCCGGATACCCTCAACAGATAACACAGCACAAGTAGCGTCCGGATACCCTCAACGGACAACATGCGCGTAAAAAGACCGACACCAGTGTTCGGATACCCTCGTCAGACACTGGTAAGCTACGTGTCCGGATACCCTCAACAGACAACGTAGCTCAAGTAACGTCCGGATACCCGCGACGGACATGTCCGGATACCCTCGACGGACAAAGCACGCATAAGTCGACGACTGCAGACTAAATAAGGGCCCATATTAATCCAGAGAAAGAGCTCCTCATTCCCCTCTCGCGTCTAACACCCATCGGGCAAGCATGTGAATCCTCAGCTAAACTAGCGACTCAACACCACCAACAAACATGGTTTACCAAGAAACGATCATGACTTCCCAGACTTCAATAGATGCACCCATCTCTCTGGCGTCCCATTCCACCAGAGAGGTAGGAACTCCTAGCGACGTCTCAGATGACGTGTCACTTCCGGTCCATGACACTTCATCCTACAGGAAGTCTCTAACATTTCATTGGCTTACCTCGATAATAGAGTATACTTAATATATATATAAGTCTTATTTTTTTTAAGTTAAAGTTCGAAAACTATTTTGAAATCCTTTTTGAAAATTGATATTCTTTTGGATAGAAATTTCCTTTTGAGAATCCATCCTTTTGAAAACTCACAAATCACAATTGTAGGTGCGACTAGCCCTAAAGGTACGGCAAACCAAGTCAAAGTAACACAGGCACTAGTCCACCAAAAGCGTACACAGTTATCCTTGGCACCAAGAAAATCCATCATACATGGAAACTTAAAACGAAGTCCCAATATTACAAAAGCCTTCTCAAAAACACCATACATGATATTCCGGCATAAGCTTCCTTTCTATGCATAAGACATGTTTTACAAAATCAAAGGTCATTGTGAATCACCATTCATGCGAAATGTTCATAAAATATGATAATTTGTTAAGCATGCATCATTTGTCATAACAAGCATTTTCCAAGTAAAACACAGTAACAAGTTCTAAAGTTTTCTTCTTCACGATTATCCCTTGTTATCTAAAGTCATATGCCATGCCTTGGATACAAAATACATACATAATGGTTTGGAAACATGCATTTAAAAATGGTTGGGTGTTATTAAGATGAATTGACCACCTACCTCTAGCGATAAGGAAACTGATCCTCCTCACCCAGAGAGTCAGCAACACCCAGCTCACCAGCTAGAGAAGAAAAACAAAGGAGACGAAAATAAGGTTCTAGTACTTAGAACCAACAAGTCGAATAAATAGAAGAGGAACAATAAAATTAAAATTAAGAAACACCAATGACTTGAATACATCTCTAACCCTCACGAGTTAGTAGGATTCGAACTACTCATACTTCAAGAGTCCCCAATCATCCATTTTTATCAAGAGACAAGTCAAGACTATATATCACTTAAAGCATCGAATAAGTTAACTTCACAATAAACCTCCAATATTCTAGTAGTCCTCAAACAATCCAAAAGTAAGTAACCAGACCATCTTAGACTTAGACTTATCCTCAAGGTTTTCCGATACGATAGTTTCATCCACAATCACCTAGATTCATAGTCTAACATAGCCAAGTTGATTTACAATTGAATCTCCAACACTCCTACATCTATAACCTCAAATTTTTCTTATACAACTCGAGTCCAATTCAATTCATTAACATCATACTAATTCTCAAAGGCAAGAGCTATAAGCACCCATTGTAAGCATCTAATCTATCACCATTCTAATTCAAGCTCAACCAAGATACTTATACCATTTAACTAATTTGTTACTTAAAATTAACATAGTCAGTCCAAAATCAGCAAAACTAGTCTTACCTAAGGAGTTTAGAGGTTGTGGGAGAAGAATGGGGCTGATTCCCCTTCCTTTCCTCCCTTCTTCTTCTTCTTTCTTCTCCTTCATTCTTCTCCTTCTTCCTCCTTCTTCCTCCTGCGTTTTCTGCAGGTCCTTTCTTCTTCTTTTTTTTTTCTCTCTTCTTCTCCTTCTTTCAGCTGGGACGGCAGCTGCTGCCGCTCCCTCCGGCAGCAGCTGCTGCTCTCCTTCTTCTTCTCTCTTCCCTTTCGTTCTCTCCTTCTCTGCTACGTGGATAGCAGCAGCTGCTGCTGCTGCTGCCGTCTTTTTCCTCTCTCTCTAACAGTCTCTCACGATCTCTCCCTCCTTTTCTTTCTCTCCACAGCTCTCTCTCTCTGTTTTTCTCCGTAGCTCCCTCTCTCTCTCTCTGTTCCTCTCTCAGTTCCTTTCTCTACTCTCTCTCGATCTCTCAGTCTCTCTCTCTTTCTCTCGCCCTTTCTCCCTCTCAGTCTTTCTCTCCCACTCTCTAAAGACCTCTCTCTCTCTCCAACGTCTCCTTCTTCTCTGTTTTCTTTTCTTTCTTTCTTTTTATTTTTTTTCTCTAGCAGCATACAGCTGATTGGGGAGGGACGGTGGTGGCGGGTTGGCCCTGGGTTGCGGGTTGGGCAGCGGGTCAGGCCAACCCGTGGCCCCAAATCTAACTAAATTTTATTTATTTATTTATTTTTGTTTTGCCGGCTTTTATTTTTATTATTATTATTTTTATTAACGGGGTTTCACACATAGGCCCACAGAAAAGTTGATGGCCTCTGAGTCTAGTTTACAGATAACCAAACAATGTAAAAAATGGAGTTAAAATGAGTCAGATACATTATTATCTTTGAATTGATGTAAAACTAGTCAGATTGCACATGTTTTGAAAAACCTTCTATTTTAGTAGATGTTTACATTCCTTAATGGTTTGTTTGGAAGGGAGATTCTAAGGTAGGGATTCAGTAGGGACTAAGGATTTATGTTTCCTTGGTCTGTTTGGCTGCCAAGAATTCCTGGAAACTTGATTCCCAGGGAAAAATGTTTTCTACAAATCCCTGTTTTGGAGTCCCACCTCCCCGCATAGAATTTGCTGGAATTCTAAACTTAGGATTTACTATTTATTCACCCAACTCAATGCAGATTACACCCCACAAAATTAAAACAACAAAATAAAAATTTTTCTTGAATTTTAAATGGCAGCTAAACAAACCAAAGGATTCAAGCTTCCAAGGATTCATGAATCCATGGATTCTTTGAAAAGTATTAAAGTAAACTTAACATCCATACTTCATTCTGAATAAGAACGATTTGTTTTTTAAGCAAAACAATTTTTTAAAGAGATTTCTAAAGATTGTCTGTTGTTTTCTTCTGCGAAAGTGACACTTGGGGTTTTGCGCCTTGGTGATCCGGGTCTGGTCACGGATTCGGGGTTCGGGGCATCACAGTGATCATCACTATCCTTACATATCAAGAAACCCAATTCCATGAACTCTTAACTTTTGCACAATCCATTTAATCTAGCTCTGTGGATTATTGACTATAGTAATTGATTTGAAGCTGAAGCGCTGATGATTCGATGAAGCAAATGATGGCTCACGATGACAAAAAGGTAACCAATATGAATCTACTTTATTTCAAGGCTCGAGGAAACCAAGATGAATCTACTCTGATATCAAGGCTCACCATTTTTTGTGATGAGATTGGCTTCATCAAGGTAAGCACCTTGATGAAGGTGCGTGGTGGAGTGGTGGTGGCCAGCACGGTAGTGGTGGTGGTGGCGATGTCATGATATGATGGTGGCGGTGGTGGTGGTGATGGTGGTGAAATGGTGGTGATGGTGAGGCAGTAGTAAACATTTGATAGTTGGTATCAAAATAGAAAGAGAAGGCCAAAGGGTAAAATTGGTAAACAAAAAATAATAATAAGGCCTATTGACTTCATACAAAAAAAATTTTCTAGTTTGGTTTAAAAGTAATGAGGTATATGAACTTTTAACAAAAGAAAAAATTAATGGAGCTCGTTTACTCAATTAAGTTAACCCCAAATTATCCTTCCCACCAATTCTTTCTAAAAATAATTCTAAAAGAAATTCTAGATCTGCAACTACCTACATGGTGGACATACTTAGCTACTCATATGGGTCATAGGTGGCAGCATCTTGGATAGAGGCACATTAATAAGTCTTTTAAGGGCAAGTACTATATGGCACCCTCAAACCTCCATATTGGAGAAGTTTGAGGGATAAGTCAAGTACTAAGGTATGAGTTATCCTTCAAACTCATCCCTTCATCTTCAAATCTACCCATATTTGGGGCTGAGACAGAAGGACTAGAGGGCGATGGACGGAATAGAGGGCGACAAAGGAAGTGAAGGGTGACAATTTCTCTATCACTAATTTTTTTTATTTTTATTTAAAAAAAAAAAGGATTTGGGCTACAGAGGGAGTATCGTTTCACACTCCCTCGCCCCTTTGATTTTGGGTTAAAACCTTTTTTCTTTTGTTTTCAAATTTATTTTTGTTGTATGAAGGTTTTCGTATATGTTTCGAAATACTAAATCTGTAGGACCCACTTTGATACGATTCAATGGCTAATATTTAGTGAAGTTGTTCTCCTCACCATGTAGATCATCCTCATAATAAATATCCCATTATAAAACTTTTAACCCCTTCAAAAGTTGATCATAAGTTGATTGTAAACTAACGGTGGGAAGAACATAAAGGAAAAGAATCAACTTTTGATGGTGTTAGAAGTTTTAGAATGTAATGATTTTTTATGAGGATGGTATACATGGTGAGGAGAACAATCACACCGAATATCAACTATTAGATTGTATACAAATGGGCCCTATAAATTTGTTGTTTCGAAACCTACGAAAAATTTCATATAGTTTGAAAACAAAAAAAGAAGTTTTTAAAACCTAAAAAAAACAAAGCAAAGAGACAATTTTTTTTAAAAATAAAGAAATATAAATGGCAATAGCTTCACTCTCTCTCTCGCCCTCCGCCCCATCTATCACCGCCCCAAATATTTGTGCCTCAACCATAGTACTTGTCCCTCTCTCTAACTTCTATTTGAATCTTGAAGCACCAAAATTTATGGGATACCATAGTACTTGCTCTAACTTTTATTCCGATCATAATGTGTCTTTATCCAAGATGCTGCCACGTACTTGACTTAGGTACTTCTTTGGGATCATGATGTTAATCTCAATTAATGTCTAAAAATAATTGAGCAAGCGTACAAATGATGAGGCAATCTATTCAGAGTTTCACACCAAATTAGATTCTCTACACAGTGGCCAAGCCAAAAATTTATCATCATGGAGCACGTTTTAATAATATTAACACTTCTGAAAAATTCTAAAATCATAACACAGAAAAATATACTTATTGATAATTTTTTTCATTCATAACATATTTACAAGTGCCCTCGACTAGTTTGCAATTTTTCATGTATTGAAAGCGGCACAAAAAGCCAAAAAAAGGTTATGGTATACTTGTAGATTTTAACAAATTTAAGGTGATTTAAATGAGGTCTTTACTTTTATATTTGACCAAATTTAAATGGGTCTTACATATATTTTTGTTAATGGCTATTTTATGTGAGAATGATCTACATGGTGAGAAAAATATCTTCACCAAAAATCAGTCTTGGATGGTATTCATTTAGGCCCCACAAATTTTAGGATAATGCTATTTGTATTCCTTCGATGACTCCCAGGATGAGGTGGCGAGATCTGTTTCAAACTTTAAAGAGTTTGAAACAACTTTACACCAGCAAATCTTGCCACCACATCCTAGGAGTCATCCAAAGAGTACATACAGAATTATCCCAAACTTTATGTCATGATATACTTACAGTTTTTAACAAGTTAAAGGTGAAATAAAATGAGATCTTTAATTTCACATGTGAACAAATTTAAAGTGGGTCCTACCTATATAATTATTAGAATGTGCTGATTTTTTGTTAGAATTATCTAAATAGTGAGAAAAATATCATCACAAAAATTCTAATAGTATCCATGGACCCCACAAATTTTATGTCCTAATTGACACCTCTAAATTTATGTCCAAATAAAATGGGCCCTCATACATCGTCAATTAATTACAGGGCTCACCTGAAGTTGATCTAAGGGATGAAGGGATGATATTGAATGAGTATGTTCTCAATACCATGTTGAGCACCTTCACTAAAAATTAGAACATTCTAGAACTTTAAACCCGATTATCCAGTGATTGAAAATCACTAATAATCAACTAGTGATTCAACTATTCATTTTTTTCTTGATTTGAATCAATGGATGATGGGGTTAAAATTTAGAATAGGTTGATTTCTTGTATAGGTAATCTACAGAAGAATATCCCAACTTTAAATCAGCCCTTGAATCATCTATAAGTAGATCCCATACGCCATTGTACGAATAAGAAATAAGTGAATCCCTTATCTCGTTCTAAATCTTAACCGTTTAACTAATTGGGCATGTTATTTTGTTAGATACATAAAACTTGTCTATGAAAGATGAAGTGGGTCCTAAATAATTTCAAAAATCCTATAGGACACGTGCCCCTATGAGACCCCACTAGACCTGACAATGGGCTAGGGTTAGGGTTGGCGGATTTTTGAGCTAGGAAGCCTCAACCCTAACCCTAGCCTGTTTATTAAACGGGTCAGTTTCTCTAACCTTAACCCTAACTCTGGCAACCTCTAACCCTAGTTATATTAATCTTCTCTATTGTTTTAATTTTTATTAATTGAGTTTTAATTAAGAGAGAGAAGAAATATATTTTAATTAAGAGAGAACAAATGGAATTAGAATAGAGTTTTAATGAAAACTTAAATAAGGTTTTATATAGAGAGAGAATGAGTGGAATCAAAATCATATTAATGTTTGCTTAAGCGGGTTGGCGGGTTGGCTCGCGGGTTAAACAAATCAACCCTATTTTTGGCGGGCAACCCTAGCTCAGCCCATTTAATGGACGGGTCGAGTTAGGGCCAGGTTATTAGGATCGAGTTAGGGCCGAGTTGGCGGGTTAGAGTTGATTTTGTTCGGTCTAGACCCCACCTAGCATCGCCACTGTCTCTACATAGACCCTTTTTTGACAATAATAACATTAAGTCCAAAGACGACAAACCTTAATAGTAAAACTGTGGATTGGTGTGGACTGATCGTCGTTATCTATTTTCCTCCGTATGTTTGTACGAATTCACGTTTTCTTAGTGGACGGCCGCGGTATGCATACTTTTCAAAAAGATACCTAGAATCTAAAATGTATTTATGATGTATAATCCATACACGCGAAGAGTTGGCTGTCCATCCTTCCTACATGTGCGAAGCACGTGTGGGTTAGATGTCCAAACGCATTGCCTTCCACACACGTACTTTTCCAACGCCCTTCGCGCGTAACAAACTCATTTTGCCCTCTCATATATTTTGCGCTTGACAAACTCATTCACGTGTGAGTTAGCAAATATGCGACACATTATTATGGGTAAAAGTTGGCCCACTAGGGGATAATATGTGCACTGATGTTGATCTAGACGATAGATAGATTATCATCACAAAAAATTAGTTATTGGATCATCTCTATATGAGTGCAACAAATATTATAACTAAAGTGTAAGAATAAAATGTGTATTAAGTGGTCCACTTGGGGTCGATACGTGCATTGAGGTGGATATAGACAATGAATCGATCATCATCACGAAAAATCAACCGATAGATCAATTCTATGCGAATCAACTGACTAGTGTAACCAAGTGTAAATAAATAAATTATGTTAGGAGACATGTACGGTATTTTAAAAAAGTTTTAAAAAATAAATATGATTGACGGACGGTGTGACGAGATGGAGCTGCTGTCGCCGCCACTGCGCCCCAAAACCCACTCTCTCTCCTCCCTTCTCTGTCCTAAATTTTAAGGGGCTGGTACCCTTAGCCGGCCCAAATGTCTTAAGGGGTAGCCCCTTTATCAGTAGTAATAGATAGATACAAAAAATTTAATTTAGAAATAATTAATAATTGAATAAAAATTAGTAAATTATTTTATTTTAAAAAAAAAATAGCACGTGCTTTATACGTTAGATTTATTTTTTATGCATAGTTTGTCATAAAGAAATACTTGTATAAAGAAGATCCAAAAGCTTATGTTTATCTACGTTGTGAGGAGATCATCCTCACAAAAAAAAAAAACCCTTGGATCATTTATCGTTATTCATATATCACCTGTGAGGCCAGCAATAAGTTATCAAAAGATCAAGACCAGGCAAAATGACCCGTTTCTTAAATTAGACAGAGTTGGGGTTTGATAATCTTGACCTGTCAACTTGGTTAAAAAACGGGTCATTTTTTCAAATTATAACTTTGATTTGTTTAATATTTATCTATATAAAATAAAAAAATGAGTTAGAGTACCCTAACCCTAACAGGATTGAAGAGGGTAACTGGTCAAAAATATTTAACTCTAATCCTAACTTGTTTAGCTAACAGGTAGAGTAGAGTTGTTGAATCACAAATCATTTTGCCTGTTCTAGATATGCGCTCTATCTCTCTCTATATATATATATCCGAGGGTCTCACCCAAAATCATTCTTAGATCAACTTTATGTAGGCCCTGTAGATAATGTCTATTTAGACATTTACGGATTGGTTCTCAATTATAAAACACGAAAGAGGAGATGATTTCACAACAAAACCTTAAGATTAAAAAACAAAAGAAAATAAAAAATTGGGCCCGTGAAATATTAGATCCGGCCCCTAGATCTTCCTCCTTTTCTTTTCCTTTTTCTTGTCCGTTCTATGTACATCTTTAGACTAAAGAGGAGTTGGTTTTAATTACAACAAAACCTTATAATTCAATTAAAAAAAAAAAAAAAAGTTTGGGCCAAATCTTAGAGCCGGGCCTTGTATCTTCTTCCTTTACTTTTTTTCCTTTTTCTGCTTATTCTTCTATCTCCATCTTCTCTCTCTTTGCACTAAATAAAAGCAAACGTGTGAAAATGTCGGTGTCTCGATCTCTTTATCAATAAAATAAACAGAAAGCAAGAGATCATCAACTCCTTCAATGATATCGGCTTTCCTTTTTGCTTGGATTCCTCCGCTCCAACCTGCAAGATGGATTTGATTGTTGAATTCAGTTAGTGCCTCATTATTAGTTTAGTGGTAAAACGTCCCGTTGAAATGACCACTCGATTTAAAGACCAATTATCTCGCTCCTAGCTTATTTAGTCGTTCAAAATTCAAAAGACCACTACTTTTTGCCTTTATTTTGTTTAAAATTAACGTGGGGGATCGAGGGAACACGATAACGGGACAAGGTCGAAGACGGGCCGTTAGTTATGAGTACTTTGAAATCAATCATTTATACCATTGTTTGATTGGATGATGAATTGCATTCAAACAAACAACGAAAATATTTTAGAATTCAAATTCTCCGAAATAAAATTACTTCATTTTTCCTTAAATACTCCATTTTAATCTATTATCTATTATCTATTATATATATATATATATATATATATATATATATATATANAATATACTATAGGAGAAGCCTTGGGTTAATAAAACCCTCTCTCTTAGGTGTGGGTTAAAAAAAACCTATATTATAAATATATGGCCCAATCTATTATTTATTATTAGGTTAACAAAACTCTTTCTCTTAGGTGTGGGTTAAAAAAAACCTACATTATAAACATAAATTCAAATTCTAAAACAACTAAATTTTCTAATTATCTAAGAGAAAAATTCAAATTTTTTTTTTTAAAAGAAGCCCTCGTGCCTTGCACGGGATATGGGGGCTAGTAATATACTATAGGAGAAGCCTTGGGTTAACAAAACTCTTTCTCTTAGGTGTGGGTTAAAAAAACCTAAATTATAAACATATAGCCCATCTAAAACAACTAAATTTTCTAATTATCTAATAAAAAATTTCAAATTTTTTTTAAAAAAAGAAGTTCTTGTGCCTTGAACGGGATATAGAGGCTAATTACGTATATATAAGGGAGAATTGATGCTAGAATGCCCGCATTTTGTGGGAATTTACATCCTGCCCTTATCTCACTAGTACAAAATGGCTTTTCGTCACGGTTAATTACCGTGACTAACGCATTTAGTCACAGATTTTGGTGTCTTATTTGACATTTTTTCGGTCACGTTTTTTCTAATGTGACTATTTCACACAATAAGCCGTGTCCAAAATCTTGGTCGAATAGTTACTTTATGGCTTTAGACGTGACCAATGCACACAATTGTGTATGCATTAGTCACGCTGTTATAGTTTTCATGTGATCAATGCACTCAATTTTATATGTATTGGTCACATTGTTATACTTTTGATGTTAGCAAAGCACCCAATTGTACATATATTAGTCATGTTATACTTTTGATGTTACTAATGCACCCAATTGTGTATATATTAGTCACGTTGTTATACTCGTGATGTGAACAATACACCCAGTTGTGAATGTATTAGTCACGTTGTTATATTTTTGATGTTATACCAATGCACCCAATTGTATATGTATTAGTCACGTTGTGATACTTTTGATGTGACTAATGCACCCAATTGTATATATATTAGTCACGTTGTTATACTTTTGATGTGACTAATGCACTCGATTGTGTATATATTAGTCACGTTGTTATACTTGTGATGTGAACAATGCACCCAGTTGTAATTGTACTAGTCACGTTGTTATATTTTTGATGTTACCAATGCACCTAATTGTATATGTATTAGTCACATTGTGATACTTTTGATGTGACTAATGCACCCAATTATGTATGTATTAATCACGTTGTTATACTTTTGATGTGACCAATGCACCCAATTGTGTATATATTAGTCACATTGTTATACTTTTGATGTGACCAATGCACCTAATTGTGTATGTATTAGTCATGTTGTTATACTTTTGATGTGACCAATGCACCCAATTATGTATATATTAGTCACGTTGTTATACTGGTGATGTGACCAATGGACCCAATTGTGTATGTATTGGTCACATTGTTATTCTTTTGATGTGACCAATGCACACCATTACACCCAATTTTGTATGTATTAGTCACATTGTTGTACTTTTGATGTGACCAATGCACCCAATTGTGTATATATTAGTCACGTTATTATACTTTTGATGTCACTAATGCACCCAATTTTGTATGTATTAGTCATGTTGTTATAATTTTAATGTTACCAATGCATACCATTGCACCCAATTGTATATGTATTAGTCACGTTGTGATACTTTTAATGTGACTAATGCACCTAATTGTGTATATATTAGTCACATTGTTATACTTTTGATGTGATTAATGCACCCAATTTTGTATATATTGGTCCCATTGTTATACTTTACTTTTGATGTGATCAATGCACTCAATTGTGTATGTATTGGTCACATTGTTATACTTTTGATGTGACCAGTGCACACAAATGCATCCAATTTTGTATGTAGTAGTCACGTTGTTATACTTTTGATGAAACCAATGCAAAATGTAATACACAAAGTTGCATAAATCCAAACCAAGATCTCTTATAAATTAAACCATTCATTCTTGTAACACAATCATTCATATCCAATCGATTGTTTACATTTCTTGTAACACAATCATTCACATCTCTTATATTCCTTAGCAATGAAAAGTAATAGAAAAACCTATATCCCCTTCATTAATTTTTCTTCGAGCTCCAAAATGTATGTTCTTCACGACTGCATATAATATATAGAATAAACCCGTGTGAACTTATTGATTTAAACATATCTAACCAATTAATATGTAATATTTAAATAATAAAAGTACGTCTTACCTCACAATTATAGGCACACGAACGAAGTAATGAAACTGATCAACTCATTTTTGATTTCGTTGATGTCTGACATATTATATTCTTTCTTCAACTTAAATACCTACAACCAAGATTTTGTAACACATCTAGGTAATTATCATAATAAGATAAAACTTAAGAATTCTAAGTAGCTTTTCTTACCTCTGTAAAGTCTTTAGTGACAGAAATATGCCCTTGTATGATGTACTTCATGTAGCGCATAACATAGAGCCCACATTCCTAATTTCCATTTTGTTTCAGGATTTGCTACATATAAATTAAAAAAATATATTTTAAAAAGTTCATAATTTCTTTTTCAGTACAATAAAAATTATTGTATTTATCTTTACATCTACCACACAGTGTTTGTTTGTATCCCTCTTTCGTTTTAAGCTTAACAGGTATTTTCCAGCACTAACACATGAAGATCAAATTGTCCATAAACATATATACAAGCATCAATATACACATCAATAATGATTATAAATTAATGCAAATGTAAATGGAGGAGAAACGTACAGGGTTACCCATTCTTTTACTTTATACTTAGTCTTTTTAGATAATGGATCAATAAAATAAAACTTTTCTCCAAAAAACACCATCAATATCTAGTGTCTTCTACTAACAAAAATTTTTAAGTTAGCATACAATCAATATCAATTAGTTTCGTAATATTCATTTGGTTCTTATAGAGTAGAAATTTACACTTACCCAACATTATAAGGAATGAAAATGTAATCTTGTGTTACGTTTTCCAATCTCTTTCTTACTTCTGTAACAAATTGATCATGTTGAATAGTATGATTTATGGACACTGGGTTTAAGAACCCAAACTTAGTTTGACGCTCATTTGCTTCCGTCTTTTCATATAGTAGTCTACAATCATAAAATAAATATATGTCAAATCATATATAAGTAAAAGATAATCTAAATATATTCATAAAAATGGCTTGCCTAATATATAATATGATGACATTGCTTGTGAGCTCTTAGCATTTGCATATAAACCCAACATCATCTAATGCCAAATGTATTGATGTATCTATCTCTTGTTGAAATATATTAGCATCCAAAATAATCTCCATAATGTTACCATCTCTCAAAATCTGTTATGCTTTTATGTAAAATTGGTTAAACACATCCGAACACATTGTTTCCTATTGGGTATTAAAAAAGTTAATTGTAATGTTATTAAATAACTTGAAGTTAATAGTTTAAACTATTTCTTATATGTAATTAAGCTACAAATATAAATGAGACAATAGATGACTTAAATCTGTGATAGGCCGCACTAATTCTTTTGGCCAAGCCACAAACATTTTTAGGGCATCTTCAACCGTTAATAAATCTCCAGATGGACGTGGTAGTAAGGCTTTTGGGATTTGCGCTAAATTAATCTCAACCTTTACACAATCATTTCCCATTCGAACTCCATGAATCATGATTTCTTCTTCATCATTAGAGTAATTAATGTGACCCAATGCAACGACGTTGGAGTTAGAGTCCAACAATTTACACGGTTCAAACTACAAAAATATGAATCTGATTAATTTGTATAATCTAATAATAATTGAAGTCATTAATGTAAAAAGTAATAAAATTTACCATACGAGAAGTCGATTGATGAAGAGATCCAATTGATGACTGTATTTTATAATGTGTAATAAGGTAAGACATACATACTGCTCATTCATGCAAAAAAAAAACTCAAATGTAATTAAATCAAATATGAAATATTCACCTGTTCTGCTACTTTTCCAGACGTAGTTGAAGTTGTCGAAATCACTCCTCGAGATGTATATTGCGACAACATTTCTTCCATCATTGATTTCATTTTTTTCTCCATGTCTTTCTCTATTTTAATTTTTTGTTCTTCTAATTTTTGTTCCATTTCTTTCATGTCTTCTTCCTTTAACACTTGTTCCATGTCTTTCTCTTTTAGTTTTTGCTGTAATTGAGTAATTATACTTTCGCAAGCTTTGATTGAGGATCTTCGCCGTGGAGTATTAAAAAATAGAGTTTTCGTTACTCCCACTCCAGCTGCCCTTACTCTTCCTGGATGTTCTGGACCTAAAGCATGTGTAAGGGCATCTTCCTCAGCATCACAAGTTAGGGACCCATCTGCAATTTTCATTGAGCATTTGTCCTATGTTCATAAAAGATGTTCTTATTAGTCAGTACAAACATTAGCTGAATATATCATACTGTAACTTATAACAAAAGGTAACTTACAATTTTTTTTGATGTCGACAGAATATCTTCATTCTTATACTCCCCTTTATCATTTTGTCGAGCGAACTGCCATAATTTTGCTCGTGAGATAGGAGAGATGGGAGCATCCTGGTCTTTTTTTTCATTTTTTTTCTTTTTAATCTTATAATTAAAATACATAAAGAATAGTAACTATATGTGTATATTGATAACCTATTTGTATATAAAATAAAGAAATCATAAGTAAATGTACCAATTTCTCTTTAAGTCCAGCATAACCCAACCGACCAAGTCTATGAGGATACTTATTTTGTGTGCATGCATCTGAAGCTATTGTAGACAACTCCTGAAAAAAATAAAAACCCAAAAAAGAATTAGTTATTATTTAACTCAATCAAGTAAAAAAAAAGTTTACTCAGTAGAATGAACACTTCTATTAAATTTAATATATACCTTACTCGCATTACTCAATCTCCATTTGACAAATTTGTCCCAATCATCTCGATCTACCAATGAACTTATTTTTTTAGGAACCCTCTTTAGAACATTGGGTCTATCTTCAAAAGGAAGTATGTACTTTTGAGCTACCCTTCTCTTCCAACTTCGCCATAGAGCACTGAATTTTGAAAGCATCTTCTTCTTTGCAAACTCGTCAATTTCAAACTTATGCTGAAAGTCAAAATAATCAATTATTCATGTCAGATAAATGAGAATTATATGCAAGTATTAAAGATTTTTCATTAGTTCTATTGATTTAAATTACACATACCTTTAAGTTTGCCTAAAACTTATCTTTTACTGTAATTGGAACTTTCTTCCAGTCCGAGTACCTTAGCCCTAGAATATGACGTGCCTCAGTACCGATAAAGCTAGAAAATATAGCTCGATAAGGACCAATTACTTGGAGATGTTCATCAAATTCAATTTTTCTTTTTCTACAATCATTATTTTTGTACAATTTTGTTAATCTGGTTGGACCAAGCCATTTTCGAGAGGAATAGTGCGATGATGGAACAAGACAACGCTTTGGCAGCTCTCGAGTATCGAGGCAACTCTTCTGTGAACTCCAATAGTGCACCCACATACCCACTTGGATGTCCAGTTCCACATAGAACAAAACACATGCATCACCAGCAGCACTTGTGTCATCATTCACCCCACATGGCCATTTCATCCAACAAGAGGGCATTAAAGCCGTCAAGGAAGGTGGGTAAAAGAGGATGCAAGGATTACACAGGTGTTCTGACCTATGGCGACGTCACAACCTGGGTCTGAACGATGTCTATTTTGATGAATCAAGTATGCCAGCGCCTATTTGCTCGTGCACAGGTGTTCTTCATCAGTGCTACAAATGGGGGAAAGGGGGATGGCAATCTGCATGTTGCACTAGCACTTTGTCAATGTATCCTTTGCCTACAGTACCTAACAAACGACACTCCCGACTTGGTGGGAGAAAGATGAGTGGCAGCGCTTTCAACAAACTACTAAGTTGGCTGCTTGCAGAAGGTCATGACTTGTTAACACCGCTTGATCTCAAGGATCACTGTCCAGACATGGGACAAATCGCTACATCACCATTAAATAGCAAGTCAATAATACTATACTGGACATATGCTCCTGCTGTAATAAGGTCCATCATCTATTAGCTAGATTTGTCATTAGGTGTTAAGCCAACACCTATTGGTATGGTTCTATTTCATATTATTTTATCGACAGACCTCTGTTGCTTTAAAAAAAAACTATCTATGGTTTCTTTGATTTAATAATAAGATCTATCCCCTTGACAGCTTTGTTGTAGCATAAGGCATACTATTAGATTGAGATTTAACTATTAATGAGAATAAAAATGAAAAAATGGACAAATTGCGATCAATAAGGTTGGACTGCATATGCCGTAAAATAAAAATTGAGAGACGATCCGGCGTTAATTCATGCTCTTGATAGTGATAAAAACATAAAGAGAGAAAGAGAGGGAGTGAGAAGAGCTTACCAAATGTGTTCTATTAACAAAGATTAGATGTAGCTTCATCTTCATCTTTATCACGGTTACCTCTTTATCTACGTAAGATTTACATCAACTCACTCAGTTGGCTTCATGTTCATCTTCATTATAATTAAATCTTTATCTAGCTCGCACCTAAGGAAAATATGTTATATCACCAGGTCTTCCTAAATTGAGGTATAAATAATAAAAATAGGCCTTCCAAAATTTTAGACCTTATGCGATAGCACTAGCCCAAATATGGGCCTGTTTGGTTACATACTTATATCATCTCATAAAGTTCAATATTCATTTTGATAGGACTTTTTATTTGAGGGTTAGATCAACCCAAGAAAATTTAAGTTATTGGCATTTTTTAAACTGTTGATTTCCACTAAAAATTTTATGGGGTTAAAACTTTTATAAATGATTAATTTTTGGATATGGTGATTTATATATTGAGAAGGATCCTTTCTAAAAATGGATCCCTAAATCATCACCATGTAGACCCTACAAAAAGGTTTTTTGATATTTTCGGTTAAAATCTCTATTCTCGTCAAGTTCGAAACTAACGACGTCGATGCAAACAATATCCCTTTTATACTTTATTTTGTACAAATTCTTAATGGGGTTAAAGATTTTAGAATGAACACATTTTTTATGAAGATGTTGTAATTAATCACTATGAAATTCATTATTATAGAAAATTGGCCTATTCTAAAACAACTAACCCCATCAATATTGGTCTGAAATTAACAAAACAATATCATTTTCATCGTTGATTTTCTACAAATTCTTATTGGGGTTAGAGATTTTAAAACGTGAATAATACTATTTACTCATTTAGTATGTATATAGAAAAATATAAGTTAACAGGGATATATATTCAAAAAAATTGATTTAAAGTTCGTGTATTAAATGTGAATAAAACAGTGATTATTAAGTGCTAACAAAGCTTCATTGTTAAAATAAAAATAATGTGACTTCAAAAACATGGGTATTAGTTACATTTAATGTAAATAACGTGACTGAAAAATAGGGCTATTAGTCACATTTAATGAATCTAACGTAACGTGACTAAAGAAACATGGGTATTAGTTACATTTAATAAACATGACGTGACGAAATCATATTAGTTACATTATAAGTTTACAATCGTCACATGATTTACATACCCCCGTGACTTATAATCTTAATGTCACTCTTTCATAAATATAACGTGACTAAAAAAATAAGGATATTAGTTACATTTAATGTAAATAACTTGACTAAAAAATAGGTGTATTAGTCACATTTAATTAACGTAATGTGACTAAAGTATTATGAGTATTAGTTACATTTAATAAATATAACGTGACTAAACATACATGAGTATTAGTTACATTTGATAGAAATGACATGACAAAAACATATTAGTTACTTTATAAGTTTACATTAGTCACGTAATTTACATACCGCAGTGACCAAAGTGACTTAACTTCACTTAAGGAACATGCATTAGTCACAAGGACACGTTACACCGTGACTGTAAAATTAAGGTATTAGTTACATAAAAATAGACTTCGCGTGACTATAATATATTAGACACGGTGTTTAAGTTATAACCGCGACTAATATCCTTTTAGTGCACTTTTGTAGATACGGTGAACGCAATTCTTAACTTCCATCGTGACCTAAATCATTATATCATTGAAATACGAGCTGACTTTACAATTGAAATGCGGGCTGACTTTACAATTGAAATGCGGGCTGACTTTTTGCAAAAAGTGCGGGCATTCTAACATTATTCATGAGTGAGAGTGCAATGGAAAGGATCTCCAAGAAATTTTTTACAATTTTTTGAAAATGAGAAAACTACTCTAATCTAAAATAAAAAAATACATCTATATCTCCTCTATCTCAACCACCACCTCACCATTGACACTTCACTACCATCACCACCTTGTCACTGTTGAGAATCGTCCCACATGGAATAAAAGAGCCTAGCAAACCCAATATATAAAGATCCTCGGTCACTCTACTCATTTTTAATTGGTTTTGAGTTGGATACCTACAAACTTAATATGTATATCTGAGCGTAGTCCCACACGTGATAGGCCCAACAACCACACGCATTCCATGTCACCCAAAAAGAGTTCTATATGTTAGGCTCAAAAGAACCCCACATATGAGGGGGTGTATTGAGAATAATCCCACTTGGGATATGAGATCCTACCAAATCTAATATATAATGATCCTCGGTCACTCCACTCATTGCCAATTGGTTTTGAGTTGGATATCCACAAACTTAATAGTCGTCATAACCACCATTGCCACCACAACCACTGCTTCAATATTTAAATTTCCATTAGAGGTTGTAATTTAATTGCATTTTTAATGTATAAGTTTTTAATTTAATTTGGGTGGTTATTTATTTTATTTTTAATTAATTTTTTAATTTAATTTGGGTGGTTATTTATTTCCATGAGAATCATCGATAATGAACGTTGACTAAACCATCCATTTTTACCATTGAAATCAATGGATGATGGGAGTTACAAATTTTGGAATGCCGCCGATAAGCTCTCTATATATATATTGCTTTTTCACAAAAAGCAACTTAAAAGAACACGTGCTAGACCCTTGTCAAATTAACTAGCAACAAGGTAAACATGGAGTGGTAAAGGGCTAGGAACCCTTAGTAGTGTTAATTGTAGTTTCTTTTTTCTTCTCCGACCAACAACTCGTCCGTCTTTTTTTTTTTTTTTTTTTGCCTATAAATAAGTCAATCATCAGGTTAAGGGTGAACACAACAAAACATTAACTAGGAACCCTTAGCATGGCTTCTCATTTCCTCAATATTCTATCCTTAAACCTCTCCTTTAAAGACTTCAAATTGACACTGCTACATTGCCCTCCGATTGTTCTGCCAAATGCCCGCAGGAATTTTCACGTTCCTTGCGTTGCTACTTCTCGAAACCATGTCGACACAACGATTGCAAGGCGGTCGGCCAACTTCCAACCAAATATTTGGGATGAAGATTTTGTTCAATCTCTAACAAGTGATTATACGGTAAGTATAGTGATATATATATATATGTTTTATGTTCGTTATCCTTGAGTGTAAATAGCATTATTGTTAATAGTTTTTCTTTAGGAGGCGGGTATCCTAATTTTGTTTTATATAAGGCCAGTACTGTTCGATCTTTTTCCATT
>MVGT01003066.1:8158-26854 GCA_002174775.1 Macleaya cordata
TTCTTCTTTCTTTCTCTCTCTCTCTTTGTTTTTTTATCAATGTTTCCACTGAATATTAATATGATTAGTGATTCAGAAATTAAAAACGGGTGCGACAAAAATAGAATTAGAAAGTATATCTCGATGCACTGAGACAAAAAAAAAATATAACGTGTTAATTTACCATAAGCAACTTGAATAAAGGGAGGTAAATGAACATTTTCCTCGGCCTTCTCTGTTTTTTTGTTATTAATATTATTGTCATTTTATTCATTATTAATCTTGATTCTTATTACGGTTCGTAAATACCATTTGAAGAGAAACACATGTTGATCACGTGATGCTAACGCAACGGCATTGCCTTATAATCCAAATGTGGTGTAAATACGCAAGTTTGCGATTTTTGGCCATTTCTACAATGGCTATAATACAAAATTTTGTTTCAATCGAATGAGGATAATCAGTCTATTTAGTATTCCTCGTATTTTAGATTCACATAAATTTCTTTAACCATTCAAAACATATTATAGATATTATAAATATTTTAGGAGTTCTTATAATATTATTTAGAAAACCCGAACATCGTAAATCATACATTATTTTTAATAATTAATGCCTTCCTGTAATTAAGAAAAATTTAGAATAAATTAATATCATTAATAGGGCATGCCTTTTTTTATTAATTAGTGTCTTTTATATTTTGTAATTACTTAATTATCTTTTATAAGTAAAGGAATATGGTTAGTTAACATTAGCTTAAATTAAGTTTACTGACCTAAAAAATGAAAACCAACTAGTAAGAGAGTACAGGAGATATTTTGTTTATTGAAGAAAGAAAGTATAATTTAAAACTAACAAAACACCTTTCCCTCCCTTTGGTCCTGCAAATATAGTAATCAGCACCAACTTAACGGTGGCATTGAGGTCGACCTCGAACCTACCATTGTACTCTCATAAGTCATAACTTCATTGTGCCCTAATATAAAACTTTACCACAAACTTCCCTTTCCCTCCTCACTTTCTTTCTTTTTTTTGGTTTGGTTTTTGAATTCTTTCCCTCTTCACTTTTAAAGTGCATTACTATGGGTTTTTTCTCATGTTATCTCGTTTATTTTGAGGATTATGCTCGTATTAGGTGTAACTATATATATATATATATATATATATACGCGAGGATACTGCACCATGTTTTACTGCACCTCTTGTTTTTGAGGGGCCACATTATTGAGAATAGTCTTATGAGAATATGAAAGCCTTGCAACGATCTATTATATAAAGATCTTGGATCACTCCACTCATTGCTAATTAGTTTTAAGTTGGATGTCCACAAATTTAATAAAATATCAGAGAAGGCCTAAAGGCCACATGTGCTCCATATCACCAATAGAATTCTACGTACTAAGCGTAAAATAACGTCATATGTAAGGGGACGTATTGAGAATAGTCACACATGAAAAGATGAAAGCTTTGCAACCCAATATATAAAAGTTAGGGGCCACTCCACTTATTGTCAATTATTTTTTAGTTAGATGCCCACAAATAGAGATGATACAAGGGATAATTAGTGTTCTCCTCACCCTGTATATCATCATACCGAAAAATCAGCCCATTCAATAACTTGTAACCCTCTCAAATCATCTCATAAAAAATAGGCAAATTTTAGGCATCTTTATTAACAGTTGATTTTTCGACGAATTTTTTATGAGGTCAGAAGTTTTAGAATAGAATAATTCTTGGATATGATGATCTACATAGTGAGAAAAATATGTTGGGTATATATTTAAAAGAATTATTTTGTACAAATAGTTAATCAAAATAATATTGGAGTAGTGGTTTTGGGTTCCCTCCTTGAGGTTAAGGGTTCAAACCTTCTTTGGGCCTTTGATTTGAAACAGATTTTTTATTTAGTTTTTATTATAATTTTTATTTTCAAAAATTAAAATTATAGTTGTAATAAAGCCGTTTTATGATACTGAAACTAAGACAGAAAAATTGATAAGTTTTCTTCCATTCCAAAAACTCTAGAATTTCTGAAACTGTTCCCGAGCAAGAATTGAAATGTATTAGTATTCCGATTTCCCACCGTACAAGGAAAATTGAGACAGAAGATTTTCTGAGCTGTTTTATCCTGGGGACGACGTAACTGAGAAACTGCATGCACATTTGGGCAGAGCCGCGAATCGTCTTAAAGAGAGCGACCTAGTCTACGACTCATCCCAGCAAGTTCCTCTTCTTTTCAGTACAAATTTAGTTGCGATTACAGGTATTTTACAATTATATTTTTAACAAAACATAATCACTGAAAATTAGCCATTGAATCATTTCTATGTGCACAGTATTTTGTCCCAAAAAAAAATAAGTGGTGCAATAGCTAGAGGAGGAATATTGCACCACTTGTTTTTGTGTATAATTAGGATTATACTATCCATTACAATTCAATCAACGTGAAATATTTGAAATACGTACTGCTCAAAGCCTGTGATGATAGCCTTGGAGCCTAATTTGAAATGACGTGATTACTTAGGTGGATTATATATTTATATTGAAAAGCAAGTTTTCATTAAACGAGATGATTGTTTTAATGTGAATGTTTAGGTGACAACGATCCTCCTAGGTTTAGCCACCTGGATACTGTATTCTCCCCCACTATATGCAATGAAAATAAAAATTTTGCGACATATTTAATCCTTCTCTATGTGATTTTTGCATAGGCAAGGATTAAATATGTAAATTTTTGTTTGGTTGTCCAATGCGTATAAACCAGGTGGATGCAAGCCCTTTAACCTAATTTTATGTAAAATCCTTTCTCTTAAAAAAAAAAAAAAAAGTAAAGAAATGGTAATTTGAGGGGGTTTGTTCACGTAGCAATGAGTGTTCGATTCTCCTCCTCCCATAGCTAAAAAAAATCCATTGTCCTCTACTCATTATCAAAAATTATAATTTACATGCTTTAGATAGTATTATTTTGTGCACCCTCTTCAAATGTGGCGGTGAACAGAACTCACTACCATGATTTGTTGTCTGCAACTTTCCAGACCAACCATTTTAGATGGTGTGTTTCATTCACCAAAGTATAATTTTCTGCATCTTCTTCTAATATGGGTGACCAAAACTCACCACGACCATTGGTTTGAAATTTATTTTCTCAAAACAAAATACTAATTCCAATTTAACTTAACCAATCATGATAGTGTGTTGTACATTCACCCAAGTTAGAAGTAAGTGAACAAAATCTTCTGAAATAGTAGAATTATTGAAGAGTCAAATACTATGAGGATACCTAGTTTTCAACGTGATTTAATCTTGTTTCTTACGCGTATGAGATAATGTACGTATCGTATTATCAGTCAGTATAAAATTCTAGCTAATTCGTAGTTCTTTTTCCTTGTTAATACCGTTAACTAAATTTGTAGGGAAAAATTTATATAAGGGATCCAGTAAAAATATTTCATATTTTGTTAGGGGTATAAAAGAAAATGTCATACAAGAACTAGGAATGACCTTATCAGGCTTATCTACTGACATTCTCAACTAAGGACCAGGAAAAGAGGAGCTTATGTTTTATTATGTAAAATTTGGGGGTCCTTTCAATAGTATTAGCTTTTTAAAGGGACTTTATATGTAAGTTTCCTTTCCAGATATTTGTCAAAAAAGATGATGAAATGAAATTGTATTTATAAGAGCATCCACAGTGTTGTAGAGTAAAAAACTATTTTACCCTACCGTTTTTTAGCCTACACGACCCACATCCACAGTGGGGAGTGTTTTAAAAAAATTTAAAAAATTAATAAAAAACCTAAACTGAGGACAAAATTGACATTTAAAAAAAATATATATATTTTAAAAAGCCAGGCTTGGTCCCTGGACCACGCCTGGAATCAAACGTAGTGTTAGCACTACGCCTGGTTTTTATAATTTTTTTATAATTTTTTTAATTTTTTAAAATTTTTTATAATTTTTATAATTTTTTTTAAATTTTTATAATTTTTTTATAATTTTTTTATAATTTTTAAAATTTTTTAACCTATTTTATGAGAATTATTTAAAAAAAATTAAAAAAAAAAAAATTTGGACGTGGAGATTGCTCCACGCCCCAATATTTGGGCGTGGAGATAGCTCCACGCCTGCATGGGGCGTGGAGCAATCTCCACGTCCCATGCAATTTAAAAAATTTTAAAAAAATTGGGGCGTGGCTTTACCTCCACGCCCCGTTTCAAACGCCATCATACCTCTACGCCCCATTTCGGACGTGGTGCCAGATCCACGCCCCGTAAAATAATTTGCAGATGAGTCTGGAGAAGGCCAATTTTAGCCTATCTCCGAGCCTCGTAGGCTAAAATTCTTATTTTAGCCTACCCACTGTGCAAGTGGGATAAGGTAAAATCCAAATTTACCTTACCACTGTGGATGCTCTAAGAAGGATAAACTGAGGGGAAGCAATAGAGGAGCATATGTTTATTATTCTATAAGATGGGGTCCTTTGGATAATATTAGCTTTTTAAAGGGACTTCTTTTGTAAATTTTTACTGCAAACTTTATTTCACACAAAATATTTGTCTATTTGATGCTAAAGATGATGATGAAATTGTATTTATAAGAAGCTTAATTACATTGATGGAACCCAAAAAAAAAATGGAAAACAAAGAAAAATAAAACAAAAAATAAAGGGGAAAAAATAAAATAAAAGAAACCTATTTGTTTGCCATCTTTGTTGAAATTGGTCAAAGTTTTGAAGGAGAGTTTGACCTAAACAACTTTATGCCTAAAAGAGGGACTTCACTACATCAGCGGAAGTAGGAGATGGAGCAAATTTTTCAAAGTGACCAAGCCTGTTATCAGCCAACCTTGATTTATAAGCTGACTTCTTGTATTCACACCATGTGAATTCTTTGTACAAACTCTCTTCTCCTTCTGCCATAAGTGATGGTAAAGGTGCTATTCTCTCTCTCAATGGTGGCCCACCAAAATAGATCATTGAAACCCTAGATTTCACACTGTTAGCTATAACTCTGTGCCTTACACTTTTAAACCTTCCATTAGTCATTACCTGCAAAATTCAAAACCACCAACAAAAATATAGTTAGACCAAAATTGATAACAAGAAAAAAAAAACATTTTCTGATTTTTACTCAATCTTGAAGTGGTAAAGAACTAGCACAAACCAAACAAATAAAAAAAAAATAAAAAAAAAGTAGAATAATTAAAAAAGAAAAATATAAAAACCCATTAAGAAACAGGAATTATGAGGGCCCCCATTTACAGACTTTTTACTATCTTTTACAAGTTCATTATCTGTAAACAAAAAAAAAAAAAAGGACACCTATAAGAACCCATCAAATTACTGTAACTCTATTAGAACCCTTTTTCATACTTTGTACTATCTTTTACAAGTTTATCCATCTATTAGAGAGAGAGAGAGAGAGAGAGAGAGAGAGAGAGAGAGAGAGAGAGAGAGAGAGAGAGAGAGAGAGAGAGAGAGAGAGAGAGAGAGACTGCCACTACAGAAACTTAGTACCCATTTGAGAAAAAACCATAAAAATGCTTGAATTCATTAACAATGGGACTTGAAATGTTATTTCAGAGAAAATAGATATAAAATTCATTTCTAAAGGTTTTGCAGTGAGAGAAAAATGAGGTAATGATTAATGGGTGGGTAAGGGTTCCCTTAATTTGTTCTTTGAAATGTGAAGAATTCAAGTTGTACCTGTAAAGAATCACCAACATTGATGAAGAAGGAATTCTGATCAGGTGGGACTGAAACCCAAGACTCATCTTTCAGAGAAATTTGAAGTCCTGTTGAGTTATTTGATCTCAAAACTGATATTATTTGAGGGTCTGTATGTTCTCCAAATCCAATCAAATTTCTACTTAGCTCTGGACATGGTGGGTAATGGTTGAGCCTGAAAACAGAGTCACTTTCTTCATCTTCCAAAAGCTTACTGAATACATTTCTGGGTTGAATCTTCAATCCATCAGCTAATAATTCAAGAACATCACAAGCTAAATTCCTCACAGCTGATATGTAATTGTTCACAACAGAACTGTAAAAGAAAACAACAACAATGACAAAAAGTTAGAAAAACAGAGATCAATTTTTCAATCAAAACCAAATTTGAAAAAGATCAAAACTCGTATTTCTTACCGAAAAAATTCTGGGTTTTCTTTGAATGCATTAAAACATCTGGGAGAAACAGAATCAAGATTACTTCTTAGAAGAAGATATTCAATCCAACCCACATCACCATTTGGGCCAATTCTTTTGTTTCCATAACCAAATGGATCAGGAGGACCTGCCTTTTCTTTCTCAGATTGAGGTAAAGAGAAGAAATTCACAGCTTCAGATTCTAACTTAGTCATGAACTCCATTGGTACACCATGATTGATAACTTTGAAGAATCCAAACTCTTCACAAGCTTTAACAAGAAGGGTTTTTGAGTCTGGTTTTGAAAGGTCTATAACTGGAATACCAGAGAAGTAGTAGTTGTTGTTGTTGTTGTTGTTGTTGTTGTTGTTGTGGGTGTGTTGTTTGAAGGTTTTGATGGTAGAAAACTGTTTTAATGGAGGTGGTTTTGAGAGGACAACCATGGTTGTTTGCTCTTGTTCTTGTGTTTTCTAGAGTGAGAAAACAGAGGAGGAAAAGGGAGAAGTTTTTGAGAAAATTTTATGGGTTTTGGAGATTTAAGCTATGAAAGAGTAGTGGGGAAGGGGTATTTAAATGGTTGAGATTGCATGAACAGAGAGCGTTAGAAACTATGAAGTTGAGACATCTGGCCTTAGGTGGCTCTATTTGGCAATTTATGCTTTCGAGGAAAAACAACTCAGTAATAATAAGCCTTTCTCTGTGGGGGTGTGGTGTGGTGTGAGTAGGATTTTTAATTTACTTGAGTTATAACCCTTCCAAATTCAGCTTAATATCCAACAAATGGCTCTCTATGATTGTAGGGGTGTGAGTAGGATTTTTAATTGCTCTGCTGAGTTAAATATTCCCTAATTCAGCTTAAAATCCAACAAATGTCTATCTGACATTGTTTCAAAATGATCCCCTATTTCACAAGCTTAGGCTTAAATTTTCTTTTTGTAAGCTGGTGGTGAATAACCGTTGAATGTTCATGCCTTAATATACATAAGGTATATATGTGAATATTCGACGACTTTTTACCTCGAGCTTAGAAAAAATGAAAACCCAGACTTGTAAGTCATTTTCCTTTCAAAAGTATGCCTCAGTGACTTTATATAAGATTTTAATTTAGTGAGTTAAATCTTTCTAAAATAAATGTAAAATCCAACAAATTTTTCTCTATGATTGATTTGAAAATTTATGTCTAAGATTTTTAATTTTATTGAGTGCCTTTTCAAAATAAACATAAAAAATCCAACAATATCTGATAATACTGAGTGGATAAATTTTCAAATAAATTTTTTCCTTTCTTTTTTCTCCCTAGAATATTGTTTATCTTCAATACTGAGTTAACTCGGATGATTCGAATCGGTATTAGACAAACCGACTCAACCCATGTCTGGATTGCTAGCTAAATTAACTCGGCTCAGTTAATGCCGGCTTAGTCGGTTTTTAAAAGATTGTTTTTAATAATAAAAGACGACAAATCGGTTATTTATTCAGTTTGACTCGGTCAAAATCGTGAACCAACTCGTTTTGTATGACACAGTGTTTACCGACTTAAATATATAAGAGCAAAAGAACAGCTAAAATCCATTGAGTTTTTTTAGAGAGAAGATTAAAAATGAAAAACAAAGTTTGATGAGAGAGAGAGAGAGAAAAAGAATGAGTCAATTTCAGGAAGATTCCGTGAAGGGGAAGCATACGCGTCTTCGTTATAGAGGTGACAACTGTGAGAATGAATATCTGAAATTATCAAAGTTTGAATGGTTAAATGGGAGGTGACCACCCTATGAAAAGTGCTACACATAACACATATCTAAAAGAAAGTTCGGTGGGACCCACAATTTAAATTGGTCCCACAGCAAAGAGCTTTCTTTGATTTGATTTGGATAATCTCTGCCGTCCATTTTTATTGAATATCTTTAGAAAGGTTGGGAAAAAAAAATTAAACTAGGTGGTCCCAAAAAGAATGTCTACAACAAATGATTGATGATAACCAATTATATATAGCAGAACAGCTTGGTGGGGCCCACCATACATTAGGTATATAACCACTGCATTTAATTTCTAAGTTTTTTTGATGCCGTGTTTATTCTGTTATTCGTTGGGAGGGTATCAACGGCTCGGTTTCAATTTGGTTATTAAAAATCAGTTAAAATCAGTCTGAATTGCATGTATATTTTACATGTACTTTACCTGTAAAATAACTAATACGTATGATTCGAATTGAAACTTCAAATTATATACAAATGATTCTCATTTTTTTTTTATCCATGATTCACGAATTACTAATATTTAGACGAAAATATAAAATGAAACAATGAAAAAAGAGAAATAAAAAAAAAAACCCCCCAAAAGAGAAAAAAATAAACTACAAATTTAAGAACTTATTCTACTTTTGTTTAGATGCCAAAGTACCAAAAATAGAATTGAAACTTCAAATTATCCGCAAATGATTCTCATTTTTTTTTTTATAATCTGATGTTGAAATAGGTAGATTCAGAATCAAGATAATTGATGTTCTTTTTGAAATGTAACCATCAACTGTTCTCTACGTTCGGTTTGTGTCTTAAAATTCATGTATCATATAATATTTTCATTTCAAAAATGGGGTTTGATTCTATTGTGATTTCGAACGATAATTGAGTATCTATTGACACTTCGACGGGCGGGGTCATCGAATAATACTTATGCTAACACGGGGCGTAATTGACGTAGGTTTTGTCGCCAATATATTATTTAAGGGGGTATATTTGGAAAATGCACATGCTTGATATAAGAACCTTATCTGAATCAAAATTATTAAACCATACAAGTGGTTATGTGTGAAGGAAAAGTTGATTTTCACTTACCCTAATTGTACAAAGAAAGTCTCTAGCCAAACAACTTTATCTTACTACCAAACAGCCCTAAAAAGTACTTATTGAATAAATTAGAAATGCTTTAAATTTTCCATAGCAATTAAGGGTAAGTGATATCATCAAACCATCACCCTTATCAGCTTTGCTTTAATCTCTTACTATATAGGTTTGCAATATGGACCCTATTTCATTCAATTATGAATCCTATAAATCACTCAATTATAAGCAAACTTAGGGTTCAATTTTAGTAGACCTAAAAATAACAATCTCATGATAGTAGCTACCTTATAGAAATCATGCATATTTATGCCAATCTATATTGTACATTTTTAGGGTGCTTAATTTATAGGAATATTATATATATTTGAGGATAACCATCTTAATATTATGGTGATCGATTTGGATATTTTGCCAATTCAAAACTAATGGAAAAATAATCGCATATAATAGATGAAATAGACATTAAAGTGTTTTGGATGTGATCAGATGTTCATAATTATTGGAGAAGAGGAATCAAAAGGAAGGAAAATGTTCATGATCAAGAGATTTAGTTGAGATTCGCAAGAGCAGTGCTAGAAATTTATATTAAGAGGCGCTAATGTAAAGGTCTATGTATAAAAAAAAATAAAAAACTTTATTTTTTTTACCTTGAACTATGTCCAATATATTTAATATTGACCTAAAATATAACTTTGTTAAACTATAGAGAAAAACATCATTACTCTTTTTATAAAAAAGAAAAAGCTAAATACTAAGGGGTTGCAATCATGTTTATTTAGATATGGCCTAAGTGATAATTAAGTATGCTTAAACTAATAAGCCGAACCTATAAAAAAATATATATATATATATATATATATATATTATAATTGAGGGCTTGGGTTATAAAAATCATCTCTCAAAAACTTACATTATAAACAATTGGCCCAATATATTGAAAAAAAATAATTATTTTCACCCAACTTTGTTCTTAATTATATTGCATGTTAGCAAAGTCTTTTAGTAATAAAACATTTTTCTTTTCAATTTTAATTTTATCCCCTTAGTATAGAGTCCATTGAGAATTAGAAGTCCATTAATTTAGAAATTCTTAACTATATATTTAGTAGAGTTATCTACATTATAAGCAATTGGTCCAATATATTAAAAAAAATAATTATTTTCACCCAATTTTTTTCTTAATTATATTGCACGTTAGCAAAGTCTTTTAGTAATAAAGCATCTCTCTTTTCAATTTTGATTTTATCCCTTAGTATAGAGTCCATTGAGAATTAGAAGTCTATTAATTTAGAAATTCTTAATTATATATTTAGTAGAGTTATTATAATTAGAAGTCCATTAATAACAAACTTACTCCACTCCAACAATCGACAACCTCCTCTACTGTAAGTTTCTCTTAGGTGTGGGTTAAAAAAACCTACATTAAAAATATGACCCAATCCATTATCTATTATTGAGTTAACAAAACCCCATCTCTTAGGTGTAGGTTAAAAAAACCTACATTATAAACATAAATTCAAATTCTAAAACAACTAAATTTTCTAATTATCTAATAAAAAAATTCAACATTTTTTTTAAAAGGAGCCCTCGTGCCTTGTACGGGATATTGGGGCTAGTATATATAATATGCTTCTTTTTAAAAAATAAATTGCCAAATTTTTGCACTACCGTGATGCTCTAAGTAGTTTATTTTAGTACCCACTTTCCTAAAACTAACTCTTTTGTCAACTAAAACATATATAAATAGGAAAATACTAAACTTACTACATTTTCTATTGCAAACCTTAATGCAAAAATCATCCCACGGTTCTAAAATAATCTCACACTCCTCATGATTTGTGTAATTTCTCAATTGACGTAAATACCCTCCTAAACCTTTGCAGTATAACTTGCAGTATACTTTGCAGTAAGTGTAGCATCACCGATATAAATATCTCTTTTAATTACAAATGATGCACTGCTAAATACACAAAGTTGGGAGGATAGCTCCCTTTCTTTTTTACCACTTTTACTGATAAGATTTTGGTTTTGTAAATGCAATCCCTCAATTTTCGTGCGTGCTATGTGTTTTGTTTATTTAATGTTTTTAAAAATTTTCGCACATGTCTTCTGTGTAGGTTACAAAATACCTAAACTACATTTCTTTCATCTAAAAATGTATGCTCCTAACTGTTTTGTTTCTGGGAAGAGTGATCGGATATATGGAGGAAAGAGAAAAAAGAATGTTAACTTCAAAATTCTATAACTTTTGATCTATAAATCAGATTTTAACAAAATTTATAGTATTGGAATACATTTTTCAAGATCATCAAAACTAGACAACACCTTTAAATTTTTTTTAAAATTTACATAAATTCATATTGCATAGTTAAAAACCCAAGCGCGATTATGCACGTAAGTTGTAATTTGCAGTATTATTTTCAGGGTTTTGAGCTTCTACACCTTTTAAAGCAGATATATACTTCAAATATACATGCTTCACTAAAGAGTGCACATCGATTTTTAACCCAGATCTGTATATTCAGAAATCCATGCAAGTATACAAGTTGCAATTTTTGTCCTGAAAAATATTTTTCAAAAATATAATTTTTGTTCAAATCCTACAAAACTGCAATCATTATCAAGGGGTTTCTATCATTTTGCTCTTAGCTTCTTGCAAGCGTGCGAGACAATCTAAAGCAGAGCCTACATTTACTAAAAAACATAGGTTGTCCTCTACGTTTATTTTATTCCCATATAGGGGTAGTACACTCATTCTTTGTTATTAAATATGAGGTTGATCCTAGCTAGCTTGTATAACCCAAATCCTACAATATTTTTGTACAATTTCCTATGAAGCTCACATGGAGAAGATCCAAAGATTGATTTTGGTGAAACTATTCTCTTTACCATGTAGATCGTATTCACCAAAAATCATATCATTCTACAACTTTTAACACCATTGAAAATTGATTATATTTAATAGTGATTGAGCAATCTAATTTATCTTTGAATTTCAACTAATATTTGATGGGGTAAAAATTTAAATCTGGTTGTTTTTCGGTAAGGGTGATTTACATAGTGACAAGAGCATCCTCAGTAAAAATCAGCGTTGGATCATTTCTATGAGGCCCTACAAGCTACTATACACACTGTACACTTCTGCACTATAGGAGGATCCCATCTTATTAAATATAATATTACTAGGGCTACCCCATATGTTGTTGAAAAAATCTATTTTGTCCAGCCATGTTTAAGTTAAAAATTTAGTGGGACCCATGTCTAATTTATGAAAATAAATTATTGAAATGTGATCCTCTCGTCGAGGAGTTCCAAGTGAATAAGATACTGGATCCTTTATAATCTAGTTGGAAATGGTATAAATCTTATTGTATAGAAAGAACAGTCCTACGTTGGAAAGTTGTAAAGAACTCAAGAGCCTCTTATATACTTTAGTTAGCCATTGGGTATGGGCCGCAAGGGGTACCCACTTTTATAAAAGGGGGAGAACCCAAACTAAGACCACATGCACGCACGCCAACCGACCGACCCGGACTGGGCTAGATTGGGTAGGTTTGGGTCTCACATCCTAATATTATTATTTTTATTAGGATGCAAGGGCAAGAAAGTGACAGAATGAACTTAAACATCCTCTCGTGGAATGTTCGAGGTGTTGGGAATCACAAGAAAAGAGTGGCCATTTCAGATGTGCTAATTAGATGGCAAGCAGATATAGTTATTCTTCAAGAAACAAAGCTCACCGAAATTACAGACCGCATTTGTAGAGAACTGTGGAACAAGCCAAATACGGATTTTTTCTTTCTTCCAGCAAGAGGCACGAAAGGGGGAATTGTTATGATCTGGAACACAGATGTGGTTGATGTAGTTGATAAACTATACAATACATACTCATTATCATGTTTATTCAAGTCAAGGATTAACAACAAGGAATGGTTTGTCTCTGGGGTCTACGGTCCGAATGATAGAAAATTGAGGAAACAATTGTGGACTGAACTTGGAGATGTTTTGAGTGTGTGGGACGTGCCGGGGTGCTTGGGTGGTGATTACAATGTCATAAGGTTTGAGGAAGAGAAAAATAAAAACACTAGATCATCTAGAGCAATGCGAGACTTTAACAGGTTCATCGGTGACTGGGAATTGGTAGACTTACCTTTAAGTGGGGCAAACTTCACTTGGACAAACTCACAAGAAGATCCTACCTTTAGCAGATTAGATAGGTTTTTAACAAATAAGAAATGGGAAGAGAGCTTTCCGGAGTCGAATCAAAGAGTCAAACCTCGACCAGTTTTGGATCATACTCCTATTATGTTAGTGTCTAAAGGTATCAAATCTGGGCCAAGACCTTTCCGGTTTGAAAATATGTGGCTTAAAGATGAACGGTTACCAGGATTAGTGGAGCAATGGTGGAATTCTGTTCAAGCTCAAGGTAACCCGGGATACATCTTTAATAAGAAATTGCAGGGCATTAAAGAGTATCTAAGGAACTGGAACAGAGAAGTCCTGGGTCGCATTGATCTCAAGATGGAGGCTCTCCTGGAGAAGATTGCTGTAGTGGACCTGAAGGAACAACATAGTCTTTCATCTCAAGAGGAAATGATTGATAAAGTAAACTGGAGAACTGAGTATCTTAGTTTGGTTAATATGGAGGACAGAAAATGGCAGCAGAAAATGAAGGAGTTATGGGTCGGTGATGGTGAAAGAAACACTAAGTTTTATCACTGCTATGCAAATAAGCTGCTTAAAAGTGGAGGGAGAATTAACAGAAGATCTTAGTAAGGTCAGTCAGCACATTGAAGAGTTCTTTCATAAGCCTTATGCTGAGGAAGACAAATTCAGGCCTTTTGTCAAAAACCTTCCTTTAAGTCAGCTTCGAAGTCAGGACAAGGAAGACTTGGATACACCAATTAGGGAAGCAGAAGTACTTGTAGCATTAAAGGAAATGCCTTTGAACAAGACCCCTGGACCAGATGGATTTACTGTCGAATTCTATAGAAGGTATTGGGACATCATAGGGGCGGATTTTATGCGTATGATTCACTTCTTCGACAGTACAGGGTTCCTTGATTGGAGATCAAACAACACTTTCATTGCACTTATACCGAAAAAGGATTGTGTGGAAGAGGTCAAGGACTTTCGACCAATCAGTTTGATTAACACGTCATACAAGATTATTGCTAAGTGTTTGGCCTCAAGACTGAAGAGAGTGTTGCCCAACCTTATATCCAAAGCTCAAAGTGCATTTGTAGCGGATAGGCAAATTTTAGAAAGCATCTTGATGGCTAATGAGTGTATTGACAGCCGAATAAAATCAAGATTACCTGGTTGGATATTGAAATTAGACGTTGAAAAAGCTTATGACAGGGTTTATTGGAAGTTCCTTGATCAAGTAATAGAGTCAATGGGTTTCGGTGGGCATTGGAGAAGGAGAATAACCACATGCTTGAAAACAGCGCGATTTGCTATACTAATCAATGGCTCCTCGACTGAGAAGTTCATTAGTGAAAGAGGTTTAAGACAAGGAGATCCATTGTCCCCATTTCTCTTCACCCTTGTAATGGAGGTTTTTTGTAGAATGGTGGAGGAAGTCAGTGGCAGAGGTCTGATTGAGGGTTTCAGACTCACAAGGGAAGGAACCCCAGTTACCCATCTCTTATTTGCTAACGACACAATGATCTTTGTGAATGATAGTGTCGAGCAGATTGCCCAGATTAGAGCCATACTGATTCTTTTTGAAATGGTTTCAGGACTGGCAGTCAATCTCTCAAAAAGTTCGGCAATTCCTCTAGGGGATACACAAAACAATGAGGCAATCATCATTGAATTGGGATGTAAAATGGAGAATCTACCTATAACCTACTTGGGGATGCCAGCAGGGGCGCCTCACAAAGCAAAGCTAATATGGAACCCCTTGATGGAAAAAACAGAGAAGAAACTAGCAAGCTGGAAGAGGAATTACCTATCTAATAGAGGAAGAATGATTTTAATTCAAAGTGTTCTTAGTGCTGTGGCGGTTTACCTTATGTCTGTATTCACCATCCCTCCCTTAGTGGCCAAGAGATTAGAAGGAATCATGAGAAGATTTCTTTGGGGCAGCAAGAATGGTAATGATAAAATGGCGTTAGTTGCTTGGCAGAAGATATGTTGTGATAAAGACAAGGGTGGTCTAGGTTTCAGATCCCTTAGAGATATGAATGTGGCACTTTTGTGCAAATGGTTGTGGAGATTTTCAACTGAATGGGAAGCCTTGTGGCGCACCAAAATGGCAGAAAAATACGGTGAAGACCAGAATGGGTGGGATGTAAAGCAAACCCGGGTACCATATGGGTCGGCATTATGGAGGAGCATATGCAATAACATGGCAACTTTTAAAATTGGACTCTGCTATATGGTAGGAAAAGGTGATCGAGTCAGATTTTGGCAAGATTGCTGGTTAGGTGAGGAGCCGTTACAGCAGAAATTCCCGTGACTTTTTGCAATATCTCGAAAACAGAATGCATTCGTGAACGAGATAAGGTCAATTGATGAGGCTGGCATGGCAAGCTGGGACCTGGACTTTAGAAGAAGAACCTGGGAAGAGGACCTAGAGGAGATTATTGCCCTCACATCCCTGCTGAGTTCCCACAGAGTAATAGCTGAAGAAGAGGACATAAGAGTCTGGACGAAGGAGAAGAGTGGTTTATTCTCAGTCAGCTCATGTTATGATGATCTGCATAAAGGAGGAGATCCAGACTTTCCACACAAGGAAGTATGGGTATCAATCATACCAATGAAGATTTCCTTCTTTGTGTGGCAGGTGTTTCATGATTCCATACCTACGTTGGATAACTTAACAAAACGAGGGGTGACTAACATTAATAGATGTGAGATGTGTAGAAGAAACTTAGAATCAGTTAACCATCTCCTGCTCCACTGCCCCTTCGCGAGAGGAATCTAGGAATCATTTCTTCTAGAGTTTGGAATTCGGGGAGCTTTCAGAATGAATGTGAAGGAGATGTTTGCGGAAGGAAACAAGGATTGTTTCTCAGAAGTTGGAAATTGTTTATGGAGAGCCCTACCATTTGCCATCTACTAGATTATATGGAACGAGAGGAATCAAAGAATCTTCGAGGGTAAGGACAAAGGGGTGGAAAAACTGATACTAGATATTAAAGCCCTACTATTGTATTGGTCATCCCCTTAAAAAATATTGCAAGGAATTAGATTTGAAGACCTAGTCTTCGAGGTGAATACCTAGTCTTCAAATGGGATGTCATCACTTGTAAGATGTAGTTTTTCCTCTTCTTTTTTATATCTCGCCTGTTATTTCCACCTTGGAATAGCTTGTACCTTCCTCTTCTTCTATCAATATATTATCTCTTTTTAGTGATCAAAAAATATATATTATTATTTTTACTTCTCGCCTTATTTCCAATAGTTGTTTAAAGGATATTTATTTTTTATGTCTGCTCACTTAATTCGTAGAACCAATTTCAAACGAACCAGTGTAATGGTTTTGGTCGAATAGGTTCGTCTGAACAATCATCAACCATTTTTGTACAGTCACCATTACCTCTGTAAATAGTTTTCTAGTGTTCTCATTTCATTCATTCAATTTTGCATCGGAGTGTTAAGTGTTAGTCGAAGTTTTGAGAGAGAGAAACTCTGCATATAATTTGGTCTGTTGCTTTCTGTAATATTGAACTCCTACAATTACAAGAAAGTAATATCGTTGAAGTCTTGGGAGACAAACGTTATTAATCCATTCAGCATCAGTGTGGGGCGCTAATTGTTTAAAGAACATAGATTCTTCTAGCCTCGATCTAATTAGTGTTTTATTTAAATTCTTCTCTTCTTCGACCATATGTTTTTAATTTAATTCAGAACTGTGTATAACAGTTCTGTAACTTACATTAAATTGTAACAAGTGACAATTTCGTACTGTTCTGTATATACAGAAAATAACATATCTTCTTTAACTTATTGAGTTAGATAAAATATGAACCTCATTTAATTAAATAATAATTAGAGTCAATCGCTATCATAAAAAAGAAAAAAATAAAAATCATTTAAAAAAAAAAAAGAAAAAAAAAGAGTTATTCCTTGCTATTATAACAATTTCTAATTAATTATAAACCTTTTTTTTTGCTCTAGTCATTATTATTAGATACATGCACACGATACAAAGTAATATGATTGTTGAAAATTAAATTCAAAAGTTTACTCGTTCTTTTCATCATTTGTTAATATTGGGTGGCCCGAATGCATATGTTTCACTATTCTAAGATTTTGATAGACATTTTCTAAAGGGAAATGATACATCTACACCGTGTTTGTACACGGTCCATACACGTGTTGATGTGTCGATGACGTGTCACAATATATTCGTTATTCGAGTTTGCTGATGGGACCACCCATAAATTCTTAAAATTTTGAATTTTCCTTTGACCGGCGCTCTTTTCAAAAACGCGTGTCTCGAGTGAAACCCAGATTTCACGGTTTTGGTTTCTTTGTCCCCATTTCTATTGAGAGAGATAGAGAATAGAGAGAGAGAGAGAGACCGGTGCCCCTCGCCGGTGCCCTTTATAGATCTTCTCGGATCTGAAGACCTGACATCGCCGATGCGCCCTCTCTAGATCTTCTCGGATCTGAAGACCCCTCGTCGCCGCCGTCACCATAACGGAGCCTCGTTGACGTCATTAGGTGCGTTTTCTTCATCATCTGTGTGTGTGAACCTTAGATCTACTATTATTGGTAAACTAGCAGGAAGTTTTTATTAGATCTACATCATCTGTGTGTGTGAACCTTAGATCTACTATTATTGGTAAACTAGCAGGAAGTTTTTATTAGGTTTTACTCCCTTTTACTGTTGTCCCGAAGGTGGAAAAATCTACTTGTATATTAAAAGATTGTTTGTGCAAACAGATTTAATGCAATATAAATATTGTTGTAAGAACACATTTGTTGCAGAAAAAGATTTTATGAAACACAGTTAAAACACAGTTGGATTCAGGATGTGTGTTTTTTTTTTGAAAAGTTCAGGATGTGTTAGCTTATATTAGATTACAAATCATTTTAAAATGTAATTTATTCTATTAAAAACAATACTAGTTGGTATTTTTTTAAATAGAATTGTATTAAGAAAGAAAAAGTAATTACAAATTTACAAGATAATTTTCAAGCCGCATTGTTGATTGACAGAGATGCGATCTTCTTCCATCCAAACTAGATAGACAGATTTAAATTGGTCTTATGTACACAAATAGATTTAATTTGTTTGTGTATTTTTGGTCTTATATACAGAGAAAAATATTTGGTAAATTTGTCTTCTAAATTTCGATAGTATTTCAGTGTATTATACACAGCTTCAAGGAAGAATCTAATTTTGTACTTCAGTGTTCTTGAAAAATATCTTTAATGGAATCAATTGTATTTCAGTGTTCTTAATTATGGAAGAAATCAATATCCTGTGGAAAACAGAAATCACAAAGACCAAATGCAATTGTCGCCAAGGTTTCTTTAAGAAATACACATCGTACACTAATGCCAATTATGAACGTGACTTTGTGAAATGCCCACTAGAGGTAACTTTGAATATCTTAATTATGTTTTTTTAATTTCATGCAGTAAGGGAATGTGAATGTATTTATTTTTCTGTGCATAGATAAGTGAAGGTGGTTGTAGTTTTTGGTGTTGGGAAGATGAACTGCGCATATGTCAATGCAAAAAAGGTTTTTGTATCGTGAAGACTTCAAAAAA
>MVGT01002743.1:7737-25084 GCA_002174775.1 Macleaya cordata
ATGGGTCCTGTTAACGTGTGCCCTAAGGGCACACGATAAGGTTGTTTTTCAAAGAATTTTTTTACAAGTTAGAGGTCTTCAAATCAGCTGAATTTTTGTAGACATAATATTATCATTATTTATAACATATCTACAAAAAATCAGCTTAATCAGAAATATCTAACCCTTCAAACAAATCACTTTAAATGTAAGCCGTTCATTCACACTATTAAAGTCTAAAGTAAGTGTTCGTGGTGTTAGAGGGTGCTAGAGGTCTCGGATTGAGCTGATTTTTTTAGATATGATCCAAATAGTATAAATAACATACATATCCAAAAATCAGCCTATTTGGACAAGCTTAAGAAACTAAACAAAACACAAAACCTAAAAGCTTATCATGTGCCCTAAGGGCACATGTTAACAAAATCCACCAGAGTTCGATCTCGAACGAAAAAATTCCATATAAAATCAGATAATTAATTAGATGTATCTGATTAGTCCTAACTAAATTTAGGCTACAACATTTGTATGAAATCGAGGATCAATGATTATCGAACCAACAGTCAGATTTGACGACTTGGTGGGCCAGCTATGAATTTTGGAGTTTTGATCCTCAATGCTCCTAAAAAGCATCATTCATTTATTAATAGAATCAATTTTGGGTATTGCATTTATGTTCTACCATGCCAAGGGATCCTGTCATATTTCACTCCCCCTCTTTTCATGCATAATATCACTAAATTTTTTCTATATATTTATATAATGTGTTATTTTAAGTTTTTAATAATTTTTCCAATTTTAAGTTAAAACCCCATTAATGTAATCTTTGGAGGAGCTTCCAAAGATTTTCATGCACAGAAGTTTGCATGCTGTGTATCCAAATATTTAAAGTAGATGCCTCTCTCTCTCTCTCTCTCTCTCTCTCTCTCTAGATTTCTCTCTCTCTCTCTCTTCCTCTCCCTGTGCATGGTTGCAAGAACCTGATCCTCTCCTGCATGAAAAAGGGGTAATGTTTAATAAAGTTTCTTCTTATAATTCTTCTGTTATGAGAGCCATTAAAGAGGGAAGATGATGGTTCTTTATTGGTTGGATGAGAAGAGAGGTAAGTTGTACTTCAGAACATGCCTGCTTATATGTTTCTGCAGAGCATCTGTACTTAAAACTTTCAAAACCTAAAACTTAGATACCTAAATTTCATGATATCTTCTCCTTTCTCCATTTCTTAGGTCTTTTCAGTTCATCTATGAGAGCTATAAATTGTCTGTTCAGTCTTTCTTTTCTTTTATTCTTTTGTTGTCCATGTTATGTTCTCTCAATTTTCTTTTTTCTTTGTTATCTTTCTTTCTTCTTCTTCTTTTTTGTTCTTGGTTTAGCTATCCCTAAAGAAAACAGAAAAGAAAGCTTTCTCCCTTGATGTCCATGTGATGTTTTAAGGAACAATCAGTTCCTTGATACCTTTCCCTACCAATAGATCTTCAAGGATTTAGTCATGCATGGAAGGTTCATCAACCCGAAAAGTTAGAAACAATATAGTGTTCCTATCTATTAATCGATCGAAAGAAATTAGGACTTCGATCTCATGACCTTAAATGCTTTCAACTTTGATCTTTACGAAATATATTGTCGATTTGAGGTTTGATTCTGTATAATAACTTTGATCATATTTTCTTTAGAAAGGTTGTACAGAATAAGAAAAGATATATAAATCTTAGTCATACCTTAGTTAATGCTTACGAACTTCATGCTCCAACTACGATTGTGTGTTTGTAAGTTGTAACCTGTTTTTCTAATTAGTTTATGTTGGGAGCTTTTGCTTGCTAAATCATTTTGATAATAACAATTCTACGTAATTAACGATAAATTTTTCAGGTTTAGGGCTTGTTTCATAGAAGATTTATACAGGATCGATGAAGAAATGCATGACAAAGAATATTGGATAACTTGTCATGACATATATGTTAAAGGGAGAAACAAACACAAAAAATGAAGTATATGAAACTTGGAACAAGGCCAGACACCTTCTTTACAGAAGAAGCAACCAGGTATGATAACAGATCAATCTACATCCTAATGAGGTTCATAATAAGAAAACAATGAAGAAAAAAAAAAACAATCAATTTTATGGGAATTTAATTTGTTTTCAACCATGCAGGTCTGTGTTGTTTGATTTACCGGTCGATCTTGTTATACAAATTAACAACACTAAATTTCTTCTTCATCAGGTAATTTTTATGTTGTTTAAGTATTTAGTTTCCACAAGAATTCTTTATCAGCTTATGAGTTTCGGTTAGTATTTTAAGTCATTTTCATCAACAGCCAAAAGGAAGAAGCTTAATTTCATCTCTTCTTGTTATTTGAAGGATTTGAGTTCAAAACCTAGTAGGTTCCCACTAAGATATGCATGTTCAAGAGAAGAAAAACAATAACACCGATGATTACGTAATCAGATTCAGAATTTAGTACTTTTTCAGACCTAAATTATAAATCCCAGTAGACAAATTTAGACAATCTAAAATGGAAAACAAATAAAGATACAAAAGAGTAAATAACAGAATCTTAATGCAATATTAAGAGAAAATATCGAACACGCCAAATACTTATTAGCCAAAGTTAAAAAGGATGCCTCACTGCTTTACTTCGGCCTGACAATACCGTTATAACTGTTATGATAAAGAATCAGTATTTAGCAACTAAATACTGATTTGGATGCTTTATATACAAATCTGTAACCCAAACAGCAGAGTTAGTCCAAAAACAAGTTCTGCTAAAACCCATCAACAATTTATAGTTCTAATGCAAATACTTCTATTAGTCATCCAGAGAATCTGCTTTTACAATTCACTTAGTTACTTTGAGTCTTTCTTTCTAAATGCATTTAAAGATTCTTTTTCTGATTCAAAATCATACATATCCATAGAGATTCCATACATACCCCGTAGATTCCATACATATCGCTTGTTTTTTATTGTAGATTCAACAACTTTTATTAGTCACTCAAAGGCTCCTGCTATTATGATTCACTTAGCTACTTTGATTATTTTTTCTTTTCTAAGTTTATTCAAGGATCTGCCTCTGATTAAGAGTCACTTTTAACGTCTTTTAGCTGTAAATTCAACTACATTGTATTAGTAATTCAAAGTCTCCTCCTGTGATTAATGAACTTAACTACTTAGATTCTTTTCTTTTCTGTTTTTAAATTCATTTTTACAGATTTATTTCTGATTCGGAATCACTTACATCCTTACCGCGTTTTTTCAACTCTTATGTTCAACTAAGTATAATAGTCATTCAAAGGCTATTTGCACCTGCTATTATACATCACTTACCTACTTTGGTTCTTTTTCTTTCTTTAATTTATTTACAGATTTGTTTCTGATTCAAAATCACATATAGCCTTGCTTAACGCGAGTTTTTCTAACTGTAGATTCAACTACTTCCAAAATGTGGCCTCTTACAACGACTTTGTCCCGATTCTAATGATCCTAACGAAGTTCAGGTAGAGCTTCATGATATTCCTGGAGGCGAAGAAGCTTTCGAGCTCTGCGCAAAATTTTGTTATGGAATCACAATCAATCTCAGTGCCCATAATTTTGTACCAGCCTTTTGTGCTGCAAAGTTCCTTAGAATGACAGAATCTGTCTATAGAGGAAATTTCGTCCTAAAACTTGAAGCTTTCTTCAACTCATGTATTCTCGAAGGGTGGAAGGACTCTATTGTGACACTACAAACCACCGCAAAACTACCCGAGTGGTCAGAAAATCTCGGTATCGTTAGACGGTGCATCGATTCGATTGTTGAGAAAATACTCACACATCCATCAAAGGTTAGTAAGAAAATTAAAATTAGCATCTAAATTACCAAAGCTATCATTCAACAGAAGTTATGATTAAGCATATTTTCTATTTCAATGTGAGTAGCAGTTTTCAGTTAATTCTTTGCTCATTTGTTGAGAAATTTTCAGTTTCTTGAGAGAACTCTCACAAATCCATCAAATGTTAGCGAGGAGCTAAAATTAGAATCTAAATCTGTGGTAAAAGTACAAATCTTTTATTCAACAGAAGTTATAAATTAACATCTTTTCTACTTCAATCTGAGTAGGCAGTTCGCAGTTGATTCTTTGCTAAATTGTTAAGAAAACTCTCTCACATCCATCGAAGGTTAGAAAGAAACTAAAATTAGCATCTAAGACTATCATTCAACAGAAGTAATAATTTAGCACCTTTTGTCATTCAATGTGAGTAGCAGGTTTCAGTTGATTCCGTGCACAATTGTTGAGAAAATTTTAGTTTGTTGAGAAAATTCTCACATGTCAAAACTAAAATTAGCATCTAAGTTATCATTCAACACACATGATAACCAAGCATCTTTTGTTCACCATTAGTAGCAATTTTCAGTTGATTCTGTCTTGAATTTTAACATTTTTGTGTAGGTTACATGGTCATATAACTACACAAGACCAGGTTATGCTGAAAAACGTCACCATTCGGTTCCAAAAGATTGGTGGACAGAGGACATATCTGACCTTGATATCGACCTTTTTCGATGCATAGTTACAGCCGTTCGTTCTATAAGTATACTCCCTTCACCACTTATAGGTGAAGCATTACATGTATATGCCTGTAAATGGCTACCGAACACTTCCTCAAAGAGTAGGATTCCAGAAAGTTCAGTATCTCAAACAGAAGAAACCATGGAAAAACAACGAAAAGTTCTCGAATCAATTGTGAGTATGATTCCAACGGATCGTGGATCAGTTTCAATTGGGTTCTTGTTGAGGCTCCTTAGTTTGGCAAATATTATTGAGGCAAATCATTCAACAAAAGCTGAACTAATCAGGAGATCAAGTAGGCAATTGGAGGAGGCTACAGTGAACGATCTGATCATTCCATTACACTCATCTTTGGATCAGCATTTTTATGATATCGACTTAGTAGGGGCGGTACTAGAGAGTTTTTTGGCACAATGGCGAAGACAGGCTTCACGGGAAAACGGTGAATCTCTTATATCTATAAGGAAGGTAGGAAAGCTTATTGATTCATATCTCCAAATGGTTGCTAGGGATGTTAACATGCCGGTGTCAAAGATAGTCTCTCTAGCTGAGCTATTACCTGAAATTGCTCGTTCGGATCATGATGAACTATACAAGGCTATCAACATTTATCTCAAGGTATCACACTTCCTTTAACTGTATAAATTATCACTTAAAGAGCAAATAAAATGAAGAGAAAACTAAAGAGTCACAGAGCACAGGGATTTGAACGTTGTTATCCTATGTCTCCACAGTCAGAGAAAATGGGGTTAAAGAGTTCCTGTAGAAAACAAGAATTCTGACACAACATAAATTTGGAAAAAGCCCATGAATCCCAAACAATCTAAGTTGAAGGAAACAGTTCATACTAGCTTGTTTGATCATTTCTCCTGACCAGTCCAGTAGTTTTAACTTTTAACCTTTTTCTCGTAGTGAACATCAGACTGGTTCTTTTAGTTAAATGTCTGCAAGTCACTTTCTGATCGAATGTTATCATCAATCGACTCACAATGTTTACATTTTTTGTTAGTTTAGTTGTTCAATGATTCATCTGATAAAAAAAAAAAAAGTTGTTTGATGATTCTTTCACTGCAACAATATTAGCATTAGTACTACTTTAGTCATCTATAACCATTCTAAAATATCTCCTACATCGTGTTCAAATTATTGTTCGACGTTTTTCTTAATGGTTTGATTTCCATTTATCAACACCAGGAGCATATAGATATAAGCAAAGCAGAGAAGAAGCGACTTTGTAGGATTCTAGACTGTCGAAAATTGTCCCCAGAAGTCTGTGCTCATGTAGCAAGGAACGAAAGACTCCCATTACGAACCGTAGTACAAGTTTTATTCTTTGATCAAGAAAGAGGTTCAAAGCCAATCAGTCGGAAACTACAACCTACCGAGACAATACCCAAAAGTATTGAACATCCAAGATCGGTCACCAAAAATGAGGATCACAGCAAGCCATGGAGAGGTATAGAGAAACAAGCTAACCAAGTAAAGTCTGAGGGGCAGTCTAGTGAAATTGAGAGTGTAACAAAAGCAACAACACCAAGCAGTGAGATGAAGAAAATTCAGCAGATGATGAGGAGGAAATCGGACAGTGGGGTGCAGCCGGAGTCAGAAATTAAAAAGGTAGTAAAGGAAATGGAGATCAGAGAAGTGGGAGTATCTGAAAATAAATTAGAGTCTAAGAAGGAGACGGTAAGGAAAAGCAAATCAGGAGGACATCGCTCTCATAAAGATGGAAATAAATAGAAGTAAAGAGCTTTATATTTTTCTTTGCTATTCTGTTTTCTGAAGCTATAAGTGATGATACCGAATTCGTTTTAATTGAAACCTGGTTAATAAACAATTGAATTATGGGTACCAGGCTTTGGTTATATGTGATTCGTTGATGATCATTACTCTATTCTCCATGAAATTTATTATTTGCTTTCTGTTTTTTTTACTTGAAGCAACTTTATTTCTAGAGTTTGAGATGATTTAGAATCTGGTGTTCTAAAACATTTTAGATCAGGAACCAGTCCTGATCGATAATGCTGGTTATAGAGATCTGAATGAGCGCAGCTTTGATGATCAAAACATGAAAATGACGGTCATTTGAAATCTCGGGGAACCAACTATATGATACAGGACTTTGGACTCATCAAGAGTCGAAACTCACAATCTTTCAGATCTGAAGTCTGGAAAATTAATAAAACAAACAAGAACTAAGAAAAGACCTGACTAGACAGAATTGAATGGTAAAACAAATTTATGTGAACTACAACAAGCTAACTTCATATAACTAATGCTTGAAATAGGCAACAGAGAGAACTTCATATCTGTACATCAAAAGGTTGATACACAATGTACTACAAAATACATGTAAAATTACGCCCTACCTACGTTAACGCACATACTAAGTACTAGATACAACACATCCCTGTACACTACTAATACTCTGTACACTACTTCTCAATGAGTGGCATTAATGAATACCTCATTAAATGAGCGGCAATCCTGATTCCTGTCCATGTCTACCAAAGGCAAGGGGTCTCTTCCTGAGGCATCAGAGGAGTTCTGCATAGAGGGCAAGTGATGTTCCAGTAGTCCAACCATTTCTCCAAACAGGTTTTATGGTAAACATGGCCACAAGACAATCGGTTTATCTCGGATTCAGGTTCGAATTGGGTCAGGCAGACAGAACAGTCATGGTCGGACCGGGTTGACTTAAAGACCGAACCGAATTGGATGGTTGGAATTCGGCTCCTGAATTCTTCCATGAAGGTTTCTGATGGAGTTACACGGAAATCAAATGGTTCGGATGGAGTATCGACAGTTTCAGATGGTGAAGATGATAGACGGATACCGACGATGTGAAGGATTGATCTCATGATACCTTTGAAGATAGATATGGATATAGCTGTGTTTACAAGGATTATGCAGAGGACTCCTTCAGATGGAGCAGGGAGGCTTGAAAGACCCATCTTTGATGTTGAGAAATTATGTGTTAACAAAATTTTGATCAGGATTGTGTTCAAATTAAGGAGGGATTTCAGAGAATTTGAAAGAAATCGATTAAGAAACAGAGATTTTTAGAGAACAATTCGAAGAAGGTTGGATTCTTTCTGTTTTATATCTGAAATGCATTAAAAAAAAAAAAGGAGCATCAGAAAATATTCGACCAATAAAATTAGGAGAAACTATTTAAATTCAGAATATATTTGCAGATCTAATCTAAGTATAAAATTCAAAGAAATGGGAGGACTATTAGAAACTATTAATCAATCTTCTACTTACTTGTGGCCTTTTAAGTTTGAATCTATAAACTAGACGAGCATACACTGAAGAACTCCTCCTGAAATGCTAAGAAATCACAGCAATAAGAACCATGTCAGATTCTTTGATGGAAAAAACAAACAAACAGATATAATTGCCCAGACTGGACTAGAAAATCAATTGTTTCTCAGCGATAAAAAGAGTAAAATGAGTACTAAAAAAGTAGAGGCGTGTGAATTAGGAAATCCTTGGCTTGGATTAGAACGAACAATAGGTTTTAAACAGCAAATGAATTTTTTTTCAAGATCTAGGTTTACCAGTTCATAAAAAGAGAATTACAGTAGAAATAAAAAACAATCAAATTAGCAACAACGGAAACAAGAAAACCAATTCGAAACGTACATAAACGTAGTGAGAGAAATGCAAAACGATGTGATTTCAGAAAATAAAACAAGCTTTCTGGAGATGAAATGTATAAAATCTCTAGCATTTTGAAGAAACAAAACAAATTTGTGAAAACAGGAAAGTAGATCGATCACTTAAGCAGAAACAATTCAAAAACACTGAATTTTCTACAGAGAAACCTCTGAAATGCATAATCTTATGTAGGAAACAAAGTACAGAGATCAAATTATCAAATCGACAATAGAAACAATAAAGAACTAGAGAGAGAAAGAAAGAAAGAGAGGTTATCACTTACGTCGTAAGGTTTACAGGTCGCAAGCTCTGTTTGCAAGAGAGAGAAAGAAAGCAAGAACTAGAGAGAGAAAGTAAGAGTTTGTTGAGTTGAATTTCACAAGTTCCAGAAGCAAGGGTTTTAGGGTTTCATAATCGTATCATCTTCCTCATTAGATGCTGGAAATTGACAGTCGAGTTGATGACTGACGGCCCTTCTTTCCTCCCCCACCTACAAAAAAAACCCCACCTTCATTATATAGTACTCGAGAACCAGTTACTTAACCCTTCTTTACTAACCATGGTTAGCTTTTTCCTTTAGTTCTTCTAACCATAGTTAGCATTTTTTAATTATGGGCAACCTTACCTTATCACTTCGAAGATCACTGAGTTGATTCGGATCGGATTCGAGTCAATCCACCCACTTACGATTTGTAAACCTTTTTGCCCAACTAATAATTAATAGAAGCTTCGCCATTTATGTAAATTCTAAAAGGCATTAAACACCAAAACAAATACAATATTAGGTGTCATTAATCTTTTCAAAGTAAGCTTTGTTATCTCTTTTTACATCTTTATTATCGTAGCAAGTGTCATCTAACTGGTATGTGATAGCATAGACTTGAACTCAAATCCTACTTGCATATAATCTAGGAGTTTTCAAGTACTCTATGTTGTCATCTTCACAAAAATCAGCATTTAGATTCCTACACATGTGAACTCACGCTATGTACATAAGTTAAAGTTAGGTGAGTAAAATGATCTTCTTAACATCATTTACTTGCTTAAATTACGCTATAAAAACAAGATTTGTTTCATGGCTTTTTGTCAAATTACTCGAATTATGTTCTTGATCATTTGATGAGTGGATATTCGAATCGTTCTTTATTATTACCTGAGTTGTGTTAAAAAAAAAACAGAAAACGATTCGATCTGAGTCTAATTTAGAGTTCCTATACTATGGTTCTTGCTTGCATGCCTGAGATGAAGACGGGTAGCATGCAATGTCGGAAAGTTATCAACATATATATATCTTAAAGATAAGTGTCATGAACACAAATTAGCTAAAACCGTCTACTAAAGTTGTCATCTTCAAATAGTAATAAAGCTTTTCACTTAAATTAAGCAGGAAAAGCGGATGAAAATGCCAAAGGAGTGTGTCCCTATGCGCAGCGGTGAAGTCAATATCTTTGTCGTGTACTCATATCATATAATTCATCAACATCTGTTATTTTATTTTCAATGGAGTCCGCAACTTTATTATGAACTAGTATCCAACACATGCATTTGCCCGTGTATCATTATACATTATGTTCATCGTTCACAAAAAAAAAAATGCTAGTCATCTCGCTGAATTAAATTCCGCATGATTTTCTACCTTATGTGGTAGAATATTGGAGGAGCGTATTTAAGAATTAAAACTTTTGACTTGAATGCTTCTCCAAAGTGCTGCCACATAAGACAAGAAAAACCTAATACTAAAGTGAAATGTGGATGTATAGCATTGCTATAAAAAAAAATTGTGCATTTTGTTTGGAAGAAAACACACAAAAAGACTTATTTCATAAGTTTGACAAAAATGGTTTTACTATAATTAAATTTTCTTGTATTTTCACCATAACAATTAGTATGTTTTTCTCATAATGGTCTCTTTCAATCTTTACCTTCTCCTTTGCATCCCTACTACTTCCCATTGTCATTTGTTTGGGCATTTTATATATACTCTTTTTTTGGTAGGTACTATATTTTTACTCACATATAAGCATTTACAGTACATAGATATGGTTCATGCATTTGTACACAATTGAAAGTTAGGGACCCAATTGCTGAAGTACTTCATTTAACTACGTGTCATAAAGTGAAGGGGAATTCAAAAAGACCCATCTTATTTATAGGTGTTGAGAATTTTTGTAGCATCAGAATTTACCCATAATAATACATCCACTTGGCAGGCAGTGAGAGTCTGAGAGACCTTTTAGATCTATGCCATTTTATGGCTCAAACCCTTGGTACAACACATGGAAGTCAGTACCTGTCAGTACTCTAGATGAGTCCCCCCAGTCTTGGAACCCAAGACTTTAGGTGCCTTTTAGATTCTTTTCTAAAAGGCACACGATAAGGTTGTTTTTCAATGAATTTTTTTAAAAGTTAGAGGTCTTCAAATCAGCTTAATTTTTGTATACATAATATTATCATTATTTATAACATATCTACAAAAAATCAGCTCAATCAGAAATATGTAACCCTCCAAACAAATCACTTTAAATGTAAGCCGTTCATTCACACTATTAAAGTTTAAAGTAAGTATTCGTGGTGTTAGAGGGTGCTAGAGGTCTCGGATTGAGCTGATTTTTTTAGATATGATCCAAATAGTATAAATAACATACATATCAAAAAATCAGCCTATTTGGACAAACTTAAGAAACTAAACAAAACACAAAACCTAAAAGTTTATCATGTGCCCTTAGGGCACATGTTAACAAAATCCTTTCTTCATCACTGAAAAGAAGAAGAAGATGACCTGGAGAAGAAGATAATTATTCATATATAATTTGAATCCTGTTTATTTTGGGTTAGATTCTTAAGATAAATCTGTACTCATCTAAAACCATATATCCATCATTGGTAAAGAGTTCTGAATTCACAATCCTACAAAAGATACATGGACCACTTGTAGGTTGTATAAATATGAAAGAGGTTCTGGTGATATCACTATATTGACATAAATGCTATCATGGTTTGTGAGACTCACATATGTAGATGAACTAAGGGCTAGTTTTTTTGTGAGAATGTTCTCCTCACCATATATATCATCCTCACCCAAAATCAACTAATTATAAAACTTATAACCTTATACCTATTGATGTAATTTAATGATAAAAATGAATGATTCAACCATATATGGTTGATTTTTAATAATTAGATAATAGGTTTACAAGTTTTAAAATATGTTGATTTTTAATGAGGATGTTCTCCTAAGTTAACAATGTAAAATTATTATCACTAAAAATTAGTCATTAGTTTATCTTCATGTAGACCCCCCAAGCCATTATAACCAAATAATATAATGGTAATGTCAATATAACGATGTCACCAGAACTGCTATATATATATATATATATATATATAGGTCGAGTCCAAATCCTTTGTCCCCCATTTCCTTATCTCCAATCATTTTTTTGTGATGTCAGAAGTTTTTTAATGGGATAATTTTTATCTGACTAATCTTAATGATGAGGGGAATATTCTTACCAAAAAATTAATTGTTAATTAGTCACTATGTGGGCCCCATAAGATAAAATTAGGATGGGAACATAGAAAAGAGGACAAAGAACTGTATCTAAAGTCATATAGGTCACCTCAAGGACTTATTAGTAGAAGACACGTGTAATATGAGTAATGAATATAAATTGTTTTGATTACAAGAAACGTGTCATTATATGTCGCATACTCATAACAATTAAAAAGACTTATTTACCCTTTTCGACTGCAGGGCCAAATTAAAATAGAAAAACTCAAATTGTATTTAGAGATAATCAAGCTTGAATCGATGACTACCACCAGGCCAGCAAGGTGACATTCTAACTATGGCTGAACAGCCTGAACTATGTCCCTTCCATGCCCTCCTCGCATTGAGAAATAAAACATACTAATCCTAATTAATAATGCAAAGGATCGAGAAAAACTTAGAACATTGCCTTCTTTTCTATCTCGCTATTAAAAGCAACAAAAATAAAGAAAAAATTTAGATTCGAGTCAACCTATCCAATTTAGGATTTTGCTACACCTACAATAATTGCTACAATAAAGATCAATGATAAAGACAATATGGTCAATTTACTATAAGCATAAAATACTAGAGGCCGGTGTAGAATTGATAACCACCGTGAGATGCCTTTTTATAGCTACAACGAAGTTTTTTACTACAGGTTTAACATTATTCCCCAGTTTATAATTTCTAAGCTTCTTAAACCTTTTGGGCAACCAATCTTATAGTTTGTTTGGACAAGGGATTTTAGGGAGGGATTTTGTGGGGACCAGAGATTTTAAGAAAAAATATAACATGATTTTTCCACCAAATCCCTGGTCCCCACAAAATCCCTCCCCCAAATCCCTTGTCCAAACAGACTATTAATTAATTGGTAGCTTTATTTTATCCATTCAATAGACATGCAAGGATGCAAAACATTTTTTCGATGTTCTTGTACATCATTCGAATCCTCAACAAAAATCACATTGTTTTTAAATTTTTAATCCTAATCTATTTTTTTATTAAAAATTTGACTCAATCTACATAGTGAAGATGGCATCATTCTCATCAAAAAAAAAAAAAGATGATATCTTTTGGTTGTCTCCATATCAACCCCACTCAACTCTATAAAAAGCTAGTTGTGTACTAAAATGATATCCTCTCAACATCATTTGCTTGCATAAATTAAACTTTAAAAGTAGATTTTAAAAACAAAAAAAATAAAAAAAAGAAGAAAAAGAAAAACTAAATTTACTTCATGCATGATTCGAATCCAGTCTAATTTAGAGTTTCTACGTTGGCTTTTCTTTGCATGTCAGAGATGAAGAATTGAAGACGGTAGCATGCAATGTCGTTGGAAACTTATCAGCTTAAAGATAAGTGTCATGGACATAGATTAGCTCAAACCGTCTACTACGTACATTTGTCGTATACGTATTGTATAAACATTTTTCACTTAAATTAAGCAAAAAAATGGATGAAAATGCCAATTAAATGGTGTGTCTCAATACGCAATGTTGAAGTCAATATCTTTGTCGTGCACTCATATCCTATGATTCGTCAACATCTGTCATTTTGGAGTGGCAACTTTATTCCAAACTAGTTGGCCGACACATGCATTTGCATTATATCCTTCATTAAATGAAATAATAATTTACAATTTGATTTATACATTCTTTTCATCATTCAAAAAAAAAAAAAGAGAAATTACACATTTTTGTTGATAAGAAAACGAAAAGAGGGTTATTATTTCGGAAGGTGCGCAAAAATGATTTTACCATAACTTTTTTTGTATTTTCACCATAGCAATTAGTATATTGTCCTCATAAGGGTCTCTAGTGTTATTTTGTGTACCCTAGCTCAATCGTCCCTTATAGTCTGTTTGGACAAGGAATCTTCGGGAGGGATTTTGTGGAGACCAGGGATTTTGAGGAAAAATATAACATGATTTTTCTACCAAATCCCTGGTCCCCACAAAATCCCACCCCCAAATCCCTTGTCCAAATAGACTATTAGAGAATTTGTATTTGACCTTTTGAATTCATTCATTTCACACCTGAATTTACACCGTCAAATACTTACCAATCAAAAGAAAAATAAAGTGCACAAAATTGCACTCAGGTCTCTATCGATCAATATTTACCTTCTTAATTAATTTGCACTATATTTTCACTCATATATATGCATTTTTAGTCATGAATGGTTCATGCATTTGTACACAATTGAAAGATCAATAAAGCTTTTTGGCCCACCTATGTTACAAAATAAATACCTAATACTTATGTGGCAGGGTGGGACCTACTACTTTTTCCTCCTAAAAGTGTTATGAAGGAGTTTTTAACTTATGTGACACTGGGACCCACATGCCACATAATCCATTTGGCATTTGTTTTGTAATATGGTCGGGCTAAACAGCAGCGTTCTTGAAAGATAGGGACCCAATTGCTGATGTACTTCATTTAACCACGTGTCATATAATGAAGGGAACTCAAAAGGACCCATTTCATTTATAGGTTTTGAGAACTTTGGATTCTACCATCATACATCCACGTGGCAAGCAGTGAGAGACCTTTGAGATCTATGCCATTTTCTCTCTCAAACCTTAGTACAACACATGGAAGCTAGCTGCTAGTCATGTCCCTATCACTTTAGATAAAAACCCTCCATTCTTGGAACCCTAGACTTTACATCTTTTTTTAGATTCTTTTATATAATTTCTTCATCAAAAAAGAAGAAGATGATTGATGGATAAGAAGATAAATGATTCATAATTTGAATCCTGTTTATTTTAGGTAAGATTCTTTAAGGTGAATCTGAACTCATCCAAAATGCCCAAAACTATACATCCATCCTTGGTGAAGAATTTTGAATTCACAACCCTACAAAAGTTATATTTAAAGACCACACCTTTTTTTTTGAAGGTTAAAGGGCAAAATCTTATTGAATGAAGACAATTTACAGATGAGAAAATATGAGAATCCGTAACTTACATATTAATTAAAGTTTCCCACCTAAAATAAACATCATTAAAAGATAAGCCCTCGAACATGTTCTCCCGCAAACCCCAAAGATAAATTAACGTTTTTATCTTGTCAATTGTTTCCTGAATTGTTGTCTCCTTTGATTCAAACACTCGCCCATTCCGTTCAACCCACAAAGACCAACAAATAGCGAAAGGTAGCAAGTTCTATACCTTAATTACCATGCATCTCCTGGTATTGATTTTCTAGCTTGCAAGTTGATTTAAAATATTATCATTTCTTACCCAGCACATGTTGAAACTATTAATGAAATAATCCCAAACAGCATTAGCATATCTGCAATGAAGAAATAGATGGCTTAAAGTTTCAGCTGTTGACTTGCAAAGTGAGCATCTGTTAACAATGTAAAAACTCCTCTTGATTAGATTATCATTTGTTGGTAGCCCATTACAATGACTTATTAGTCGAAGACACGTGTAATGTATGTGATGAATGTTGATAACAAAAAAATGTGTCATTTGTGCGTGTTCATATTAATCGAAAAGACTTATTTAACCCGCAAACCAAAATAGAAAAATTCACATTGAATTTAGGAATAATCGATGAGGCTCGAATCGATGACTTCTACCGCGTCAAAGTGATAAATAAAACTGACTAATGATGCTAATGTAAAAGGTCGAGAAACTTGGCGCCGCCCACTATTCCACTATTCTTGAAAAAGCTTATAACTAATGCTTTATTTTCTTTTCATACAAACTACAGAACAAAAATAATGAAAAAAATTGAATTCAATCGTCCACTCTAAGAATGTATTGTTGCAAAAATCTGTTTAAACCAGCAACTTTAATTGAATAATTAAGTGTGACCTACATCTAATTTATGGGGTGAATAAGAAATTGGACTTTTTGTAAACTAGTTGAAAAAGAATAAACTTTGTTGAAAAAGAATAGTCCCACATTGAAAAGTTGTGAGAACCTCAAGAGCCACTTATATACATTGGCTAGCCCTTGGATATGGGCCCCAAGGGGCACCCACTTTTGTGTAAGGGGAGGACCCACCGACCGACTGCCCCTGGTTGGGTCTTAGGCCTAGGCTGTGCCTAGGTCCCTCAAGCCTAAATTTATTTTTTTGCTTTGGGCTTTATTTCCAACAGTTGTTTAAAGGGTATTTTATTTTTTGTGTTTGTTCACTAAATTCGTAGAACCAATTTCAAACGAACCAGTACAATGGTTTTGGTCGATGGGTTCATTTGAACAGTCATCTACCTATTTCGAACCATCACCTTAGCATCTATAAATAGTCTTCTCGTCTCTGCATTTCATTCATCAATTTGCATCAAGTGTTTAGTGTTAGTCGAAGTTATAGAGAGAGAGAAAACTCTGCATAATTTGGTTCGTTGCTTCCTGTATTTTTGAAGTGTTGTAAGTACAAGAAGGTAAGATTGTTGTAGTCTTGGGAGACAAATGCCATTAATCCATCCAGCATCCGTGTGAGGCGCTAATTGTCTTAAGGACAGATTCATCTAGCCTCGATCGAATTTTTACTGTTTTAAATTCTTCTCTTCTTCTATCCTCTCTTTTATTTTGTTTCAAAACTGTGTTTTACAGTTCAATATTGTTATATTTTATTATAACAAATAATAGTTTTGCATTGTCGTATAGTAACCGTTTCATACTGTTCTGTAATACCATTACAGTACACTAAAAATAACATGTATTGTAATATCCCTATTTTGATTCCAATTATTTACCTATTGGAACCAAAACCTACAATAAAAAGTAGGTTCTAACTTCTAACCTAACCAGAACTAACACTATTATTGGTGGTGGCCACTGCCTACTTAACCTAACATGGAGTGTGCTTTCGCCCTCCTACTGTCACGCGCTTCAGAGTAAATTGTCGCATATTCAAAGAAGGGACGAGGAGACACTCTTTAGCATGGGAACCAAAACAGAATAATGCTATATGAACTTAGATTTGTACCCCCAAACAATACTTTAAATTATAAAATTTGTGTAGGATCTAAACTTCCATCTAAAGTGGATCTAAAATCCAATAGTATATAAGTACCTCATGCATGCTTAGGTGGCCAACTTCTTTGTCTTCATGTCTTGTAACTATATGGTCGAGTTTAGAATTTTCCCAGGCATCGAGTGGCTACGAAGACCGCCACCTATACACCAAACAATACCATAAAACAGACGTGGGTCCTACTATACAGGTGGCAACCTGTCTAGACAGCAACATGTCCATGTGTAGCAAGCCAGAGTGATGAATAACTGGTGAATTTGATCTCTGGTCACGAGGTGGTCAGACAGCAAAAAAAAAAAAATCCATACGCAGTACTCAACCAGATACGTTGAATGGGATGTTTAAAAACTTGTGGGGCCCTACCAAAAAAACAAGGGTTTCATGTGATTTCACGTGGCTATCCATCTCCACCATCCACGTGTCGATAAATGATTGGAAGATTATAGAAGATCCAAACGAAAACGAAACAGTAGTTTCTCAATACAGTAGAATCCATTATCCATAATCCATCATCTTTTGGGGGTCTTCTATTGTGTCACTGTGTCAGTTTTCAGTTTTACAAAGTTCAGATTTTTCACATGTAACGGCTTGTCATTTTGCACGGCTTATATACAAAATCAAATGACACGTTAGGGT
>MVGT01002744.1:3580-17482 GCA_002174775.1 Macleaya cordata
AAGTTCTATTGTAGTGTTTAGAGGTATACTTCTACATTTACAACTGTTTTTAATTGCCAAAATTTTACTCGCTATTATATTGATTACTTTGATATTACCAATGCTATTACTTTATTTTTACATTAAACTGTCTCTTTCTTACTCTCTCTTATCATTTTTTTTCGCAGCTCTGAAGATGACAGCCTTTGCCATTGGCATACGAAGAATGGAAAATCAAGTTTTCTTTCTTCACTCCCGAAGTTCTTCATTCTTTCCAAGTAAGTACATATCCTGCTACCTGCTTCCTTCTGTCATCATCTTTGTTTTCTTCTTTAATTTCTGCTCAATGTCTTTATGACAGTTTTCACTACTAATGGTGCAGCAAAGCTCATTTTTCTGTCTAATTGCTTCATTTGGTTGCATACTATGGAGTTCTCAACAGAGAAGGCTCTACCGATACCGAACTTCTTGATTCTCTCCAACTAGGTACATCTGCAGCTAGCTGCTTCCTTCTATCATAATCTTTGTTTTCTTCTTTTTTTTTCATGGTCTTTATAAGTTTTTACTACAAATGTTGCAGCAAATCTCATTTTTCTCTCTAATTGGTTCATTGTGTTGCTGCTTCCTTCTCTCATTATCTTTGTTTTCTTCTTTTATTTTAGGTTCATGGTCTTTATAAAAGTTTTTACTACTAATGGTGCAGCAAAGCTCATTTTTCTGTCTAATTGGTTAATTAATTCAGTTCCATACTATGGTTAGTAAACCTTTAGGTTTGTTATCTGTATTGCAGGTGCTACTCTGTTTGGGAACTCAATGCACATACGTTTACTTTCTCTTCTGATAATAGCAGTGGGTTCTTGGTATTGATGTTCATTTTCACTACTTACTTCTCAACAGAGAAGTCTCTACCGATACCGAAGTTCTTCATTCTCTCCAAATAAGTATATATCCTGCTACCTGCTTACTTTTTTATTTTTTTTTCCCGCAGGTATGAAGATATATCTCTTACCACTCTTCAGTTAATGCTGCGGTTTTTACAGCTTTAGTAACTAAAATTGATGCAGAAATGTTGATTTTTCTTTCTAATTCGTTAATTAATTCAGTTGCAAACTATACTTGGTAAACCTTTAGGTTTCTTATCTTAATTGCAGGTGTTACTCTATTTGGCAACTTAATGCACATACATTTACTTATTCGTTTCAAGAATTGGTGGTAACTAGGGTTTTTGTGTGGCAGTTTGTTTTGTTGTTTGGTGCTGTTTTTATTGATGCTTTGATTCGAAGAAGACAATGGAGTAGGATTTTTCGGGATTCGATTAAGTCGAATGGTTCAAGTTTTAATCTTCTCGAGAGAATTGAGAAGTTGGTAGAGGATCTGCGGAGTTCGGCTATTATTATTAGGGTTTTGTCGAGGCAGCTTGGGAAATTGGGAATTAGGTCACAAGGAAAGCTCTGAAAAAACCCATTTCTGAGGTAATACCTACTATTCTTCTTCCTAATTGAGAAGTTTTATTTTTCAGGTTAGGGTTGAAGATATGTTTGATGAACGTTAAGAATAGAAAAGGAAGGAATGTGGAACTAAATTACTTAGAAATCTATCAAGAATGCTAAGAAGAAACGAGTATTTATTACATATAAAACTCAAAATTTGATAAGGTACAGGAACATATTGAACTTAATGTTATGACGAAAGGATGCATTGACTTATCTTGCTTCTGTAGTTCTGTACCGAAAAATAATTGTTGTTTAGACATTATAGTGTGCATGCCAGTTCAACAACGATGATTCTTTCTATATAAGGATCCTGTATGGTAAAAGAAAAGCTTAGAATTTGCTTTTAAAAAATGACTTAAGTTTTCTCCATGTTCTATATTTCCTTTTCTAAAATCTATTTAGTGCTTCCATTCATCATCACCTAATTGTCTTGACTGAGTGAAATCCTAAAATGGATCACATATACACCACCACCGCCTCTTACTTGACAAGAATGGTATTGTTGTGTTTTTTATTTTGGGTCCTGCCTATGAGTTTAAACTCTGAATTTTTGGGCTTTAATGGTTTCTATTAAACCTTTGCAGAGATTCTGGCTTTAATCTATGCATCTCTTATCTTGGTTTCACTATACATTTGTAGATCTGATGTCCATCAGCAAAAGAGAGGCCTACCATCTTGCTGCTCAAGATCTGGATTTTTGGTAAATTTGAAATTTTCAATAGTTTCTTAATCTGATTGAGGTTGATTTTTGGTAGCTTAGGTGAAGTGGAGGGTGGTGCAGTGTTAGGGTTCTGCTGTTGAGAGTTTGGAAACATAAACTTTTTTGGTGTAAATTTTTCTGTGTAGATTACCTAACAATCTCTCTTATTCTCTCTATCTCTCCTTTATTTTTTGCAGGTTAGGATTTTCTTTAATGGTGGACTCTAAAACTAACTGTCGTACTCTTAATTTTGCTTACTTTGATGTAAACTATTTTTTCATGAATGTAAAGTGAACTATTGATGAAGCAAATATGTGTCGTATCTTGACTAATTTCATAATTTCTTTCTTCCCAGGTCAGAACGATGTTGAGCAACATGTTATTATTGAGATTTTACATTGCGTTATTATTGAGATTTTTGGTTTGATCGGCCTGCAAAAGATCTCACATTTTTCAGGAATTTGTGGTTTTGGGGATTTAAGGTGATGAACAGAAAAGGGTGGTTTTAGAAGATCCTGGGATAGGTAGACGACAGATTAAAGTTATTTTTTCCCTTTTTGAATTGTAGGCGATTTGTGGCAATGGTGGCGCTGGAATGACTGGGTCCTTCTTTGAAAACTAATTATGTTGTCTGTCAAAGAAAGGTGCGTGGATTCCAAATAATTGAAGATATGGTGGAAAAATGTTACAGTGGAGACAATGGCCATCAGCATTTACCCATGTTCGTGCACTACGATGAAAAAAAAGATAAAAACAAAAGTAGTTGGATGGATTTGGACTGATCACTGATAGTATCCATCAAACTTCAACATTATTCTTTTCGGTGGTTATTAAAAAATCACTTTTTATTAATCATTTGTGTTCAAGTGTCTATATTACAAAATAAAATATTTTAAAAAAGTAGCTTTATTTTTCGTAAAAAAAGTTAGGTTTTCTTTCATGAAAACTGCATACTAGGACTGTTATTTGCTACAGGAAATCTGATTTTTCTGTCTAATTCCTTCCTTCGGTTGCATATTCTTTTCCACTACTAATGCTCATGAAAGCTGATTTCTCTGTCATATCACACACGCGTACTGTGTCTAAAAGGGCAACAAGCTATATTTCTTTGAAAGATAAAAATGCCCTTAAGCTTCTAAAATACTGGATGTGTCCCGTAGTACTGTTTGGTGCGCGCGAAGCGCGCGTAGGAGGAACGTGCGTAGCACGTTTGGACATCCATACCACACGCGCGAAGCGCGTGTGGGGAGGATGGACAAGGTTTTGAGCCGTGCCAGAGGCACGGCGATATACCTAGTCCAGTACATCTAGTAACTTAAAAAAATAACAATGGCAATTAACTAACTTCCAGTACATCTATCATTAATTGAATGAAAGTAAGACCTCTTTGTATACCACATTTCTAGTACATGTTGCGTTTTCTCCTTCATGTGATCCCTTTTTCACCAATATTTTTGTCGTTGCCCTTGATACGCCTCTAGATAAGGCAACATATAATTGCCCATGCGTGAAAACAGGTTCTGGTAGATAAATCCCAACATTTGGAATAGTTTGTCCCTGCGCCTTATTGATTGTTATTGCAAAGCTCAAACGAATTGGGAACTGTTTTCTGATTAGCGTAAATGGTAACTTGATATTCTCGGATGGCTTTAATGGAATCTGTTGGAAATACAATTGTAAAATACCTGTAATCGCAAAACCAGATTTTACTGAAAACAAGAGGAACTACTGGGATGAGTCGCGGACTAGGTCGCTCTCTTTAAGACGATTCGCGGCTCTGCCCAAATGTGCAAGCAGTTTCTCAGTCCCGTCGTCCCCAGGATAAAACAGCCCAGAAAACCTTTTGTCTCAATTTTTCTTGCACGGTGCGAAATCGGAATACTAATACACTTCAATTCTTGCTCGGGAACAATTTCAGAAATTCTAGAGTTTTTATAAGGGAGGAAGACTTGTCAAGTTTTTCTATATTGTTTCAGTATAAGTGTTGTATATTTATAGATTAACACCCAACTGTCAAAAAATGGCCATAAACACTGTAGCATAACAGCTATAAAACGGCCATATAACAACTATAATTTTATTTTTCAAAAATAAAAATTATAATAAAAACTAAATAAAAAATCTGTTTCAAATCAGAGGCCCAAAGGCCCTAAGGCCCAGCCCGGTCTTTGATTAATATATATATCTAGTATAATGGGTAGGAGAGGGTTTGAACCCTTGACCTCAAAGAGGGAACCCAAAATCTTAACCACTACTCCAATGTTGTTTTGATGAACTATTTGTACAAAACAATTTTTAAATATATATCCAATAGAATCCTAGGTAAAAAAACTCTATTACCTGCATAATGTCCAGTAACAATTTCAGCATCTATCAAGTTTCGATGGAGCACACGACATATTAATCTTGTACCATTGCATAACCCATTCTTTGGATCAAGATTCCATAGCAGCATGATCGGTGAGCCCAACTTCAGTAACAATTTATGCGGTGGTAAACTACCTGGAGTAATTGAGTTTAAGAATTCTTGCTAATAAAGATTGCAAGTGTCATCCTCTACTGAATCGAAAGAGTAGTATGTTTCCTCATGACCTGGGAAAACGTTGATTACTTTTTCATTCAGCTTATCAACATATTCATTCAATGGAGTGATAAGGCCTCTAGCAACAATATGTATTCTTTTTCCAACCCTTTAGCAATTAAATCAGGAAAAATAGTGTCAATCAGAAGATCAACAGAATTTGTATCCTGCCAAGGTATAACCATCTCATCAGGTATTTTTATCATATCATCCTGTAAAAATGGTTCTTCACCGTCTCCAACACGTAATAAAAAATCTGAATAAGCATAATCATTCCTTGCACGCATATTTTTTTTTATTGTAGCACCTCAATTATTTCCCATAACACTGATTGAACAATATATGCATCAATAGTTTCAGACTTTGTACCAAACGGGACAACAGGAAGTACTTGGCAAAAATCTCCTCCCATGATGAGAACTTTAACACCGAATGATAAATCGCTATCCATTATGTCTTTCAGAGTTCTATCCAAAGCTTCAAATGCATAATGGTGGGTCATCGTCGCTTCATCCCAAATTAATACAACAGATTTACGGTTAAGATTAGCAATATCTGATTGTTTACTAATATTGCATGTTAAACTTGGAGTAAAAGAGAGAGAGGAATTTTGAATCTTGAATGTGTTGTTCTACCTCCTGGTAATATTGTAGCTGCTATCCCAGATGTAGCTGTTGCAATTGCAATGTTCCCTTCGTGCCTAAGTGTGGCCAAAATTGAGTGGTATAAACACGTTTTCCCTGTTCCACCTGGGCCATCTACAAAATATAATCGACTTTCTTTTTGTTGTATTGCTCTAATAATTGTGTTATAAGTAAGTCGTTGATCATCATTAAGATTTTCGAAGGCAATCAATTACTCTTCTAGAATTGAAATAGCGAGTTCATCTTGAATCAGTTTGGATATTTCCAGTCCATCACCATAAGCTTCTTGAAGTTGCGGAAGATCATAATCACGAATACTTCTACTATGTTGCAACAGTTGACCGTTAAGATCATTTAATAATCGATTAGTCAACACTAAATGACTTGTGTTGCTTGAACATGGATAATCTTCTCAAACGAATCGGCTCGCAATAAACTAAAATGGTAACAAATAATCTTCTGAGAGTAGATGGCATTCTTGTTGCAGAAGCTTCGATTAGACATGTTCTAAGACTCTGATCATCTTCCAACAATCCTAACTTCTGAGCAGCTTGCTTAAATGTTGGATATCGGACATCTTGAACTTTCAAGAGATGGTCAAATGATGTTGGTCCTCGGACATGGTTTAAAAGTATACACAAAAAAAAATCTTTCACATTCTGATGGCAACACAGTATAAATCCTCCCAATTACCTTTTGACATGTTAATATTTGTTTCCACTCTTTTTGACGATTAAGCCATCTGTAATGTTCAAGAAATTAACGATTAAAAATTGTCTGCTACTGGCATCATCTTTGATTGTTTGAAAAACTCTGTCAATATAGTTTTTGAGTTCCCTTCATCAGATAAAACATCATTAATAGTTTGATGACTGTAAAAGGTAACTTGGTGTCTATTCGGGAGGTGTATCTGCAACCGCTCTACCGATGGATATATCTTATTCATTAGAAATTTGTATATTTTCTACAATGCTTCTGGAGCACAAACCCATCTTGCATCAACGTAATGCTGGATCTCATCATATTCTGGTCCTGGTCGTACTTCAAAAGAAACTCAATCTAGTCCTTTATAGGCGTACTTGTATAAGTACTTAACACATGTTATGCTGCTATAGATCTCAACATTTATATAGCAATCATATTTTCGAAGCAACCATGGGTTGTAAGGTACAACCCATCTATTGGCAACCAAGATATCATTATTATTGTCCACTGAAACTGATCGCTCATCATCCCGCCTTCGATAAATTGGATAAGAATCATTCCCTTGGATCGTATTTGGTGAAAATGGTTTGGGGTAGCTTCTTTTGCATGTTCCATGTTTCATACATGGTAATCTCGGGTTTTGCCTTCCACATGAACCATGTATCATCCATTTAATCACAACATTATATAACTCTGGTTCTTCATCACGATCAGGTATTTCTGCTCTAACAATTCGATCATAATCTTCTGGATCGTATAATTTATCTTCTTCATCAAGAATAATTAGCATATGAATATGTGGTAAGCCTCATTTTTAAAACTCAATCATATGTACATGTGCTACAACCTTGCCTAAGATGCCCCTTTTGAAGATATCTTTCTAAGCTCTTCATATTTTGCACGGAAGATCCTCGTTAAATCTGGACCATCTGGTGCTACTTGCCCTGGCAGTAACTCATTAAGAATTTTAGTCCATGAAGGATTGCATGTCATCGTGATAAAAATGTTCGGCTTTCTATACTTTTGAACCAAAGCCATCGCATCCTGTTAACGTTGACACATATCCCTTGGACCTCCAATATATATGAAGAAGGCAATATCGTTCTTCTACCAATATTTCCTACAGAAAAAAAAAATTATAGGTGTTAGAATATAATGAGTACTATACTAATCATATCACTAAATTTTCGAATCATTTAAATCACATACCGGCATCATTTTCTCCAACATTTAAAGCATCTTGCAAACCTTGATATATTTCTGCTCTGATGACATTTTGATTGTTCCGTAACCTCTCAATCTATCGGAGTCTATTTTAACGTAGTTATCAACTACATACTGTTGCAATAGATGTCACCCATGAAGAAATAATGATGACTCACCCTGGTGTATCTATAATATTTTTTTTAATGTTAGCATGAAAATGTGAATGCAAAAATATTTTTTAAATTATATGATTAAATTACCTGTAATGTGTAAGCATAATAATCTCTGCAAGTAATCCTTCTTCCATTGACATTTCTACTATTTCTATCCCATCTGTAACTTCCATAAGGGAATAACAGAGGATATTGTAAGGGGTCATAATATCCAGCAGTTTCAGGAACCATCTCAACAATGATATCTCTTCCATTTCTAATCTCTATGTCATCACCTATAATTACGGCCGCTACTTGTTATGCAAATGGACGAGTGTATTGTTGTAGGTTCAATGGTTGCTCTCTTATGAGGAGCTTACAATTTTGAATATCTTGGCGTTGCCCAAATTAACAAAATGTGTTCACAAATGGGTTACTTGTATCTAAGATACTCTTCAACTTTCCAACGATTCCTATGCGTAGTGAATTGTTTTCAACCATTCGATTTTCAATCTCATGATCAGTGTCGTATATATACAGCTGGAGAAATTGTGGTCGATTACCTGGTGGTGGAAATATACTTCCAATCTTATGATATATCGCCCCTTGAGCACGAAACGTATAAACAATGAAGTTTAAAGAATGGCTCGCACACCTAGAATAGGTGACGAGAAAGGGTTTATATAACATATAATTAGGGTTACAAGAATAATAGGTTTCCTATTTACAAACAATATACGAATCCCAATAATAAAGAAATACTATATTTCTAAAAGGGAAAATTTCCTAAACCTACGTAACTATTTCTTCATGCACACGTTCCGTAGTTTGTGTGGAAGTTACGTATGGTTTAACACCCTCCGTCAAGCTGAGCGGCATAGCGTGGACGTTCAGCTTGGAGCGAAGCCTGTTAAATCGCGGATTGCCAAGACCCTTTGTAAAAATATCAGCAAGCTGATCTTTAGTAGAGATGAACTGAATAAAGAGCTGACGGCGGGCCACCCTTTCACGAACAAAATGATAGTCAATCTCAATGTGCTTAGTGCGTGCATGAAACACCGGATTAACAGTCAAATAAGTAGCACCAAGGTTGTCACACCATAAAGAAGGAGGAGAGGAAGAGATACCCAATTCAGAAAGAAGAGATTGAATGCACATAAGTTCAGCAGTGGCAATGGCAACACCATGATATTCAGCTTCAGTACTGGATTTAGAGACAGTTTTCTGTTTTCGAGCACTCCACGAAATAAGATTCCCACCAAAATAGATGCAATAACTGCTAGTAGATCAGCGACCATCAATACATCCAGCCCAATCAGCATCAGAATAAGCATTCGAGTGAAAGTGTAGAGGACGACGGAGAAGTAAGCCATAAGTGTATGTATGCTTTAAATAACGTAGAATGCATTTGACAGCGGCCCAATGATCATTAGTAGGAGAATGCAGGAACTGACAAACCTTATTAACAGCAATAGCAATGTCTGGACGAGTAAGGGAGAGATAATGCAATGCACCAACCACACTACGATAGGTTGTTGGATCAGCAAAGCGAGAACTACCTTCTTAAGAATGCCAAGTAGTATAAGCCAAAGGTGTGGAGATAGGTGCAATGCCTTCAAATTTGGTGCGTTGAAGAAGGTCAGCAATATACTTCCGTTGTGTAAGGAGAAGACCATCTTTAGTAGGAACAGCTTCAATACCCAAAAAGTAGCTAAGTGGACCCAAATCCTTAATAGCAAAAGCAATATTAAGTTGCTGAATCAAGGAGCTAATCAAAGAAGTATTAGACCCCGTCACAATAATGTCATCCACATATACAAGTAAATAGAGACTTGAATTGGAAGATTGCTTGATAAATAAAGAGGTGTTAGAGATGCAACTTTTAAAACCAAGCTGGTGAAGAAATGAACTGAGGTGGGAATACCAAGCACGCGGAGCTTGCTTTAACCCATATAATGACTTGTGCAACTAGCAAACATAGGTAGGATGATTGGAGTCCACAAAACCTGGCGGTTGTTTCATATACACCTCATCTTGTAAAGAACCATGCAAAAAGGCATTATGTACATCAAGCTACCTAATCGGCCACTGAAAATGAAGAGCAAGAGATAAAACAATGCGAATCGTACAAGGCTTAACGATAGGGCTAAAAGTTTCTGTGTAATCCAAGCCTTCTTGTTGATGAAAACCTTTGGCAACAAGACGGGCTTTATAGCGATCAATGGTCCCATCAGTTTTAAGTTTGATACGAAAAACCCACTTACACCCAACAATATTCATAGACGGTGTAGAAGGTACGAGTGTCCAAGTTCCATTCCTAAACAAAGCATTAAGCTCCTCATTCATGGTTGCGCGCCAATGAGCATAGGGTTGAGCTTGGGTAAAGCTCATAGGTTCCTCATCCAAAGAGAACGAAAGAGGGTACTTAGTAGCATTTAAACACAGCTTGTTGATAGGTTTAGTAATGCCAGCACGAGCCCTGGTAATCATAGGGTGGACATGGTTGGTGGTAGTGGGTACAGGATCTGGTAAGGGAACGAAGGGCTGGGAATCAGTAGGAGAGTTAAGGGCGGGAGTAGGAGATAGAGAGGGAGATGGCATAGAGGTTGGGGCTGGAGAGACGGTAAAGGGTGGTGATGAGCTGTGTGTGGGCAGCAACGGAAGTGTAGCGGTTGTGGGTAGTAGAGGGGGCAAAGAACTTGGAGAGGGAGAGATTATAGATGGGGAAGAAAAGGATGGGGCTCAGTCGGATCCTGAAACAGTGGGAACAGTGTTAGTCACCTCAGAATAAGGAATCGATTCCTCAAAGCGAACATGACGAGAGATGTACACCCGACCAGTAGGAATATAGAGACATAAATAACCTTTATGAGTATCATTATAACCAATGAAAACACAAGGAAGAGAACGGAGAGCAAGCTTATGATCAGCATAAGGGCGAAGACAAGGATAGCAAAGACATCCAAACACACGTAATGAGAGATAGTCAGGGTGCTGCCCAAAAAGTAACTCATGAGGAGATTTGGAGGTAGAACGATCTCGAGGGAGACAATTAATGAGAAAACAACTGGTAGTAAAACCTTCAACCCAAAATGACAATGGCATAGAGACATGAGTAAGAAGAGCCAACCCAGATTCAACAATATGACGATAACGTCGCTCAGCAATACCATTTTGAGTGGAGGTATGAAGATAACTAAACCGATGGAAAATACCCTGAGAATCAAGATAAGATGTGAATTTGCGAAATTCACCACCATTGTCAGATTGAAAGACCTTAATCTTTTTGCCAAGATAATTTTCAATTTTTAACTTAAAATTAATAAAAGTAGGCAAGGCATCACTTTTACGAACTAAAGGATATATCCATATAAAGTGAGAATAAACATCCATAAGGAGCAAATAATAACGAAATCCTTTATTTGATAAAATAGGAGCAGTACCCCATAAATCAGAAACAATTAAAGCTAATGGTTCATCAATCACTGTTGTGCTACGCTTAAATGGTAGCTTATGACTCTTATTAACATGACAAGAATGATAAAAAGAAACTAAATCAACCGGAAGGGAATACGACGACATAACTCGACTAACAGTCCGGAACATGGGGTGACCTAGACGTTGATGCCAAACTGGGAGAGAAACGGAGTTAAATGCAATAGAGGAGACCGGCGTGGAAAACTCTCGAGCATGTTCAAATTGATACATGCCATCCTTATTCTTGTCGTGGAGTAGCACCGTTCCCGTGTGGCGGTCCTTCACAACAAAAAAGGTAGGGTGAAATTCAAAGAAAACACCATTATCTCTAGAAAATTGGGAGACAGAAAGTAAATCAGTAGAGATAGAGGGAACATGATAAATTTGATTAAGAAAATTTACGAGAGTTATGGGTGAAGGAAGCCATACCAACATTAGCAATAGGCAAAGCAGCACTATTACCAACTCTTATTTGATCTGTACCATCATACTCATGACTTAATTGAAGGTTATTGAGATTAGCCGTGAGGTAATGAGTGGCACCGGTATCAGGTAACCAACCAGTAGGAAGCATGTTCCGTGGCATAGCAACGTAGACAGTGGGATCGGAAGAACCAATAGGAGGGGCTTGATTTGGGCGTTGGAAACGAAACCAGCAAGTGGAGGCCTTATGATTCCGACGGCCGCAGATTTTGCAAGGGGCAGACGAACCAGTAGTGGAGGATGAGGACTGAAAATTGTTATTGTTGGGACGGTCAGTACCCTTATTTCCTTGAGAAAAGCCGCGGTTCCGATTCTAGTTGTGGTTGCTAGATGAACCACGATTACTAGAGGAACGGTCGGAAGATGAGGCAACATGGGCAGCGGGATGCTGCTGTAGGAGAGCATTCTGAGCCTCAAGATGCATATCAAAAGATTGGATATGGGAATAAAATTGATCCAAAGATAAACTACCAATAAGAGGAGTTAACGAGGCAACGATGGGATTATATGAGCTGTCTAAACCAACAAGAATAGCCTCTTGCTGCTCAACATCAGACAAAGGAGCACCATCGGCAACAAGAGAATCTCATATAGCTTTAGCATGTAAAAAGAACTGAACCATAGATAGATTACCTTTCTTGAGATGTTGAAGTTCACGTTTCAACTGGGAGATACAGCCTCTATCTTTGGAGGCAAAAAAGCGTTCAAGAGCGAGCCAAACATCGCGTGAAGTGGAGAGACCAACAACTCTAGCCATAACCGGGGCGATGAGAGAGGTGAGAAGCCATCTAAGAAGGGCTAAGTTTTGTTGAAGCCAGAGAAGATAAGCCGGATTAGTTTCTTGGCCGTTATCGATAAGAGTAGGAGGAGGACAAGGAGTTGTCCCATCAACATACCCAAAGAGATTGTATCCACGAAGAAGGGGCTGGACTTGTGTCAGCCAAAGCAAATAGTTGGTGGTGTCGAGCTTGATGGCAACGGTATAAGAGAGGGAGGCCGTTTGGATGGTAGTGTTGGAAGAAGAGGGCGCAGAAGAAGAGACAATCCTAGAAGAAGTAGACATGGCGGAAGCAATAGGATCAACATAGTCTGATACCAAGTGAAGTTTAGAGAATGGCTCGCACACCTAGAATAGGGGACGAGAAAGGGTTTATATAACATATAATTAGGGTTACAAGAATAATAGGTTTCCTATTTACAAACAATATACGAATCCCAATAATAAAGAAATACTATATTTCTAAAAGGGAAAATTTCCTAAACCTACGTAACTATTTCTTCATGCACACGTTCCGTAGTTTGTGTGGAAGTTACGTATGGTTTAACATAAACCCCCATCTCTTCCATTAGCCAAGGTTTCGTCGACATGCACACCTATAGAAGCACTACAAGAAATATGTGTTTTAGCAAGGGTCGGTGGCTGCCAGTAAAAGCCCAAAATTGGCCAATAAAGGTCTTTACCGACGGCCATATATGGCCGCTGCCTTGGTCGGTAAAGGCCCCGTCACTAAAAGTTTTACCGAGGGATTTTCGGTCGCTAGTAAAAGTTAAGACCTTTACCGAAGGTTTTTTGGCCGCCGGTAAAAGTCTTTTATTTTGGTCGCCAATCTCTCAAAACTGTTATCATCATAGGTCTATACCCAGGGCTTTGCTGGCCGCCAGTAAATCATTGTATACCAAAGGCCTTGTTGGCCGTCGGTAAAACAATATATACCGAAGGCTTTGGTGGTCGCCGGTAAAACTTTATTTACCGAAGGCCTTGTTGACCGCCGCTGATGTATGATATACTGACCAGCTTATTTCCCGCCGGTAATGACTCATTTAGCGATGATAACTCTGGCCGCTGATAAAACACTATACCGAAGCTTTTCTGACCGCCAGTAAAACACTATACCGTAGATTTTCTGATCACCGCTAAAAACTTATATACCAAGGGCTTTTGGCCGCTGCTAAAAATGCATACATGGAGTAACTATTACCGATAGCTTTAATTACCTTCGTTGTGAGCGAGAAGATGATGAGATTGAGTTCCTAGGGCACCATTACCGTTGTGGGACCCCACTAACAAAAAAAGAAAGAAAATCTATTGCTAATAATAATATCAGTAGCATTACTAATATTTAGAACTTGTAGTATTGGTAATATTAGGAGTTTAGCAAAAAAAATAATAGGGGGTTGTACCCATAACAAGGGTATTAGTGGAAATAGTAGTATTTTTTGTAAACAAGAAAAAAATCTGAAATGGATATATAGATATATATATTAGTTAGTAGGGTTATTAGAAAAGAAAGAAAAGAAAGAGAAAAAGAAAATAAGAAAGAAAGAAGAAATAAGAGAGTAAAGAGAGAAGACTTGAGAGAAAGATAGAGAAAGGAGGGAGAGAGATCGTGGGAGGAAGAGAGAGAAGGAGAGAGAGCTGAGAGAGAGCAGAAAAAACGTGGGAGAGAAGAGGGAGATCTGCAAGAAGAGAGAGAGAGAGAGA
>MVGT01002740.1:11953-28608 GCA_002174775.1 Macleaya cordata
TGGTACTCAAGAGCATGAGACATGGATTATCAACAAGACCCCAGTATTTTCCTTGAACTTGCAAGCTACTCTTATCCGAGGAGATGCTTCTAAGAAAGTACCCGTATTGGGATCAAGCGAATCACCATGAGTTCAAGATGAAGCAACGAACATCGAGTTCCCAATATTTTTGAGGGATCTCACTCTTTTTGATGTTCAAAACACCGAGTTCAACATATTTTACTAGAACTCACTCTTTTTGGTGTTTTTCACCAAGCTCAAAATCTTTTACGAGAGCTTACTGTTTTGGTGAACTTTCATAACAAGATATAACAATATTTTTTCTCCAGCACTTCATCAAAACACAATATCCTAGTGAGAGATAGTCCAACCAGCTAGTTCAGCCCAGCATTGAATCATGAGTAATATTTTTCAACCCATCCAATGATCCAAATAGGATAAAAACACACTTACTCAAGAGACTCCTTATGTGTATAAGAACTATTTGATCAATCAAGAGAGTATGTGGGTATATTGTAAAGATTCACAAGCTACAAAAAATAAGGTAAATCAACTCAGCATGTGAAATCAGAAATGTTCAAGCATTCTACAAGATATAGCCATTAGAAACAGGAAGAATACTTGAAAATACACTTGTAGTATGCAGAGTTTTTGAAAGCAGACAACAAGCACAACTCACTCTTCAACCCAAAAAGATATGCAATGCAAAAACCGGGAAGGAGTGAGAGGAAAACAATTAGTTTTGAGCAATCACACCAATAGATTTTCTAAGAAGTTCAAATCTAAGAGTATCTAGAGGTTTAGTAAGTAAATCAGCCAATTGTTTCTCAGTAGGAACAAACTCAAGACAAATCACCTTGCTTTCAACCAAGTCACGAATGAAGTGATATCTTATGTCTATGTGTTTAGTCCTAGAATGTTGTACTGGATTTTTAGCAATGTCAATGGCACTGGTATTATCACAAAGCACAGTCATAATGTCATGTTCAACGCCATAATCAGATAACATTTGTTTCATCCACAATAATTGAGTACAACACGAACCTGCAGCAATGTATTCAGCTTCAGCAGTTGACAAGGATTGAGAATTCTGTTTCTTGCTTTGCCATGCTACTAAATTATGCCCAACAAAGTAGCATCCTCCTGAAGTACTTTTTCTATCATCAACATTGCCAGCCCAATCTGCATCAGAATAGCCAACTATTTCAGAGTTTGTATCATTAGTGTACCACAAGCCAAATTCAAGAGTTCCCTTAACATAACGAATGATTCGTTTAACTGCTGTTAAGTGGGACTCTTTAGGATTTGCTTGATAGCGGGCACAAGCACCAACACTAAAAGAAATATCAGGACGACTAGCTGCAAGGTAAAGAAGACTCCCTATCATGCTTCGATATTGTTTCTGGTCAACTTCTTGTCCAGATAAGTCCTTTGTTAACTTAATAGTGGTTCCCATCGGTGTGCGAGCTTCTTTTGCAGATTCCATGCCAAATTTTTTGACAAGATCCATGGCATATTTAGATTGAGATATAAATATCCCATCCTTTTGTTGCTTAACCTGCAATCCAAGAAAGAAGGTTAGTTCTCCAACCATACTCATTTCAAACTCCTTGCTCATAAGATTTGAGAAGGATTCAGTTTGTTTGGTTGATGTAGAACCAAATACTATGTCATCTACATAGATTTGAGCAACAAGTACATCATTCCCAGCCCATTTGATGAACATAGTCTTATCAGCTCCTCCTCTTGAGAACCCTTTTCTGAGAAGAAAAGTGGTTAATCTATCATACCAGGCTCTTGGGGCTTGTTTCAAACCATACAGGGCTTTCTTCAAGCGGTAGACATGATTAGGATTGATGGGATCTTCAAATCCTTTAGGTTGCTCCACATAAACTTCTTCTTGAAGGATGCCATTTAGAAAGGCTGTTTTGACATCCATTTGAAAAAGTTTGAACTTTAGATGACATGCAACAGCTAAAAGTAACCTAATAGACTCGAGTCTTGCGACTGGAGCAAAGGTCTCATCAAAGTCCACCCCTTCAATTTGAGAATACCCTTGAGCCACAAGTCTGGCTTTGTTCCTTACAATAGTACCAAATTCATCAGATTTGTTCTTGAAAATCCATTTGGTACCAATGACATTTGTATTCTTGGGACGTGGTACAAGAGTCCACACTTCTTGTCTTGTAAATTGACCAAGCTCGTCTTGCATTGCTTGTATCCAATTTTCATCCTGCAAAGCATCAACCACATTAGTAGGTTCATACATAGAAACATAACATACATGATTTACTATGTTAAGAACTTGTCTTCTTGTACGAACACCAGTTTCAATCCCTCCAATAATTTCATCGGGATTGTGCCATCTTTGAGCCCAAGTGGTTGGATGATCATGAGATGTACTACTAGGTTGAACATCTTGGTTGTTGACGGTTATGGTATGTGGAGAGGCTTGTTCAACCTTTGTATCTTGTGAAGAGGATTCATTATGTCCAGTTTTTGTTACCTTATCTTCAGCAAGAATATCAACTTCTCCTGTATCAACAGAGGAAGAGATGTCAGAATCATCAATAACAACATTAATAGATTCCATGATAGTTTCGGTCCTTTTGTTGTAGACACGAAAGGCTCGACTATCCAAAGCATACCCAATGAAGATTCCTTCATCACTTTTGGAGTCAAATTTTCCAGCATTCTCTCTATCCCTAAGAATGTAGCATGGACTACCAAAAATACGAAGATAACTTAAATTTGGTTTCTTACCAAACCAAAGTTCATAAGGGGTATTGAGAGTTTTGGGCCTTAGATAAACTCGATTAATTAAATAGCATGCTGTGAAAACAGCTTCACCCCAAAACCTTTGTGCTAGATTTTTGCTATGAAGGAGGACTCTAGCCATTTCTTGAATCACACGATTCTTCCTCTCAGCTACCCCATTTTGTTGGGGAGTAATGGGTGCTGAAAATTCATGCTTTATGCCATTTTGATCACAAAAGTCTTCAACTTTTGAGTCTTTGAATTCGGTGCCTCGATCACTCCTAATCCGTTTGATTTTACATTCTTGCTCATTTTGAATTCTCTGGCATATAATGAAAAACTCATCAAAGGTGTCAGATTTTTCTCTAAGAAAAGCAATCCAAGTATATCTTGAAAAATCATCTACCATTACAAGTATATATCGTTTTCCACCAATAGTTTCGGTTCTCATAGGACCCATGAGATCCATGTGAACTAATTGCAAAGGTTTGGTGGTAGCAATATCTTTTGATGATTTATGTGGACTTCTTGTAAAGGTTTGGTGGTAGCAATATCTTTTGATGATCCATGTGAACTAGTTGCAAAGGTTTGGTTGAAAATGTCTTTTAGGAGAATTTTCTGATGATGTACAAGCTTGCTCAGCCACTTCGAGTCTTCTGAAACTCCCATTGCTCTTCTTGAATTAGTTGAATATTTTTGAAGACTGCACAATTTCTCAACTCTTCTATTAGCGAGAGGTAATCTCGGATTCATTCTTATCGAGCACCTAATCCTCGGGTCCTGGAAAACATATGTGAAAAGACTAGGACACCTTTTGCCTAATCGAATTTTGAAATTTCCTTCGTAGCGAGGGGGTAACTTGAGTCCTTTCTTTTCTATCAAGCACCTTATCCTCACCTAGGGAATGACTAGACCTTTGCTTCTAGTCAAATTTGCAAATGCTTCAGTACACGAGAGGTAACCTGGGTATTTTTGCCAAGCACCTAATCTTCGAATCTTGAAAAACACATATGAAGTAACTAAACTTTCTTGTCTAGATGTTAAATTGGATCACACATTCTTCTATTCATCCAACTTTCAACTCTCCAATCTTATAGCTTCTTCCTCGAAGATTGTTGCTTTCTTACAATTGCTTACATACTTTTGAAATATGCTCCTTTGCTTTCACTGAGATATCATTACCCCAAGTCAGTGGATCGGTCATAGCCCAACTTTCTTCCCGAGCCAAGCTAATACTGATTTCGATCATCCAGGGTCAGTCCTCAATATTCAGGTTTACTACCCTTATTTCCTCCTCAACAAGGTTCTGATCCTTTTCCTTTGGCGCCCTGTAAACTTCAAGGCTTATATTCATTCTTGGTTTCATCATCAAAGCACAGTAAACTCTGTCAATATTTTCCATTTTGGGAAAAAAAGCTTAAATTTTTTGGAGTTTTTTTTTCAAAGAAAATGTAAAATCTTTTTGTATTTTTTTACTTTTGAAAAGGAAGGTAAAACCCTTTTTTGTTTTTTTTTCGTTGGAAAGAAAGGCAAAAATCATTTTTGTGATTAAAGTTTTTTGAAAAATCTTTTTATTTTTTAATAGAAGTGAAATCTTTTTGGTTTTTTTTTTTAAGAGAGTCCACTGGTGCTATTTTCCTGCAAAACTTGTTAGTTGTCACATAATCAAGAAAGCAAGATGAATTGCATGGAGGGAGTTTAGAATGTGCGCAAATTCGCGGTTTATTTGCCAATTTGTGTTGGATGAATTCATCAACTGCACCATTGCAATTGACTTCCACGTGCCACATGTTGTAAATCTTCCTACTTATTATGAAAATGCACATATCTTTTGGGAAATTTGCCTCAGATGCCTAAACCAAAGCCATGCAAAGCATGTCCATAGCATCCTAAATTTATCCTCATTGGCTTCCCGCCAGACAAAGCTTCTGAAAACAAAACCTATTTTAGCTTAAAAATCTTTTTTCGAAAAAAAAAATCGATGAAACAAGAAAAGGTACTTTGTAAACCTCTCTCGCCTTTTGGAGATTTTTTCCTGAGATGCCTGAACCAGGGTCATGCAAGGCATGCCCCTAGCATCCTAAATTTATCCTCATAGGATCACTGCTAGGCAAGGATTTGAAACCAAAACCTATTTTGTTTTGAAAATCCTTTTCAAAAACCGATAAAAAGGTACTTTATGAACCACACTTGTCCTTTGGAGATTTTTCCTCAGATGCCTAAACCAGGGTCATGCAAGGCATGCCCCTAGCATCCTAAATTTATCCTCATAGGATCTCCGTTGGGCCAGGTTTTTGAAAACAAAACCTACTTTTGTTTTAAAAACCCTTTCCAAAGCCGGCGGAATACGAAAAAAGCACTTTAAAACTTCGCTTGCCTTTTGGAGATTTTTCCTCAGATGCCTAAACCAGGGTTATGCAAGGCATGCCCCTAGCATCCTAAATTTATCCTCATAGGATCACTGCTAGGCAAGGATTTGAAACCAAAACCTATTTTGTTTTGAAAATCCTTTTCAAAAACCGATAAAAAGGTACTTTATGAACCACACTTGTCCTTTGGAGATTTTTCCTCAGATGCCTAAACCAGGGTCATGCAAGGCATGCCCCTAGCATCCTAAATTTATCCTCATACGATCTCCGTTGGGCCAGGTTTTTGAAAACAAAACCTACTTTTGTTTTAAAAACCCTTTCCAAAGCCGGCGAAATACGAAAAAAGCACTTTAGAACTTCGCTTGCCTTTTGGAGATTTTTCCTCAGATGCTTAAACCAGGGTTATGCAAGGCATGCCCCTAGCATCCTAAATTTATCCTCATAGGATCTCTGCTAGGCAAGGAATTGAAACCAAAACCTATTTTGTTTTGAAAATCCTTTTCAAAAACCGATAAAAAGGTACGTTATGAACCACACTTGTCCTTTGGAGAATTTTCCTCAGATGCCTAAACCAGGGTCATGCAAGGCGTGCCCCTAGCATCCTAAATTTATCCTCATAGGATCTCCGTTGGGCCAGGTTTTTGAAAACAAAACCTACTTTTGTTTTAAAAACCCTTTCGAAAGCCGGCGGAATACGAAAAAAGCACTTTAGAACTTCGCTTGCCTTTTGGAGATTTTTCCTCAGATGCCTACACTAGGGTCATGCATGGCATGCCCCTAGCATCCTAAATTTATCTTCATAGGATCTCCGCTGGGCAAAGTTTTTGAAAACAAAAATAGTTTTTTTGTTTTTTTTAAATTCTTTTCGAAAAAATTTTTCTCTTCCTTTTTTAAAAAGTGTAGAAGCGGAGAGCAATTAAACCCCTTAGCTTGGATATGTTCATGAATATTTGTCCAAATAGCCAAGGTCACACTGATAGGTCGCCATTTCCTTGGGTTGACCTCATCTCGCTTCACCTTCTATCTTTCTAGCTTCGCTCGTTGGATCCGACGAATACCAACTCATATAGAGATTTTGAACTTGCCACTGACGTCGTTACGGTCGATGAGCCTCTTTCTTCTCCTGGACAAAGACTGCTAGTGGCTTACCCTTGTCGTAGCGTACTCCCTCAGCTGTGTTCACCGATCAGTCATCTGACACCGAGGACTTTGCACTTCAAAGTTCACAAATACGGATCAAATTTTCTCAAGTCTTTATTTTTCAGACTACAATTTCTATTCTTGAATTTTTTACCTTCTTCATTTTTTGGAGATTCACCACCTTTCTCCTCGACCAAAGACTTGTGTCGCTCACAGGGTCCATGAGGTCTTTTAGGTTGTAGCGTGTCTTAGGTTGGCTACAAAGAAGGAATAAAGGCTCAAATAATTGATGAGTGACTTTTCTAAGGATTTTCTCCTTTCTTTATTTCTGCCCCTTGTTTAACTTAGGGCTCATAAGACATTTTATTACTTTTGATTTTTGGATTTTTCTATTTTTTTTGGATTTTCAAATCTTGATTTTTTTGATATTTTTTGGAATATTCAACTTTTTTGGGATTTTGAGTATTTGAATTTTTTGGGATTTTTGGAATATTCAATTTTTTGGGGTTTTTTGGGTATTTGATTTTTTTGGATTTTTTGATATTGGTTGCCCTTTGGGTGGAAATATATGTACAAGAAGGAAGATAAACTCTCAGGTTTGGAGAGGGGGTTATTTTCTATGTACAAGAAAAGGTTTAAGGCCCAAAACTCGTTTTCTAGCGGAAATTAAATTTCAACTAGGCTTTTTCTGGGTTTTAGATATCGGACAAAGAAATGCCTCATTTTTGAACCTCTGTAGGCTTCACTTGCCCCTAGTCAAAGAGTTGAGCAGCTACCTCAAGCGTAGTACTTATTGAGTTGGTCCGCATTTGTAGGCCTCTGGTGATTTATCCCGTCGAGGTCTGTCAATTGGACTGCCATCCATGGGAAGATGTTCTTAATGATATAGGGACCTTCCCAATTTGGTTTGAATTTGCCCCTTGCGTCAGAATCATCCACGGGCCTGATTTCCTTAAGCACAAGATCCCCTATATTCAAATTCCTTGGCCGGACTTTCTTGTTGAAGCTACGAGATATCCTCTGTTGCTAAGCTTGTGCATGACATGCTGCATCTATTTTCTTCTCATCAATGCAGTTTAAAGCATCTACTCTGGATTGAATCCAATCAGCTTCATCTTCAGTTCCTTCCTTCAAAACTCTGAGGGTCGGGATTTCAATTTCGATCGGGAGTATGACCTCCATTCCATACATAAAAGAAAATGGTGTTGTCCATGTTGGCGTCCGAATGGACGTGCGGCAAGCCCATAATGCATAAGGCAACTTATCACTCCAGTCCTTATATGTCACAGTCATCTTCTTTAGGACCCTGACTAATGTCTTGTGGCAGCCTCCACTGCTCCATTAGTCTGTGGCCTGTGGGGCGACGAGTTACGGTGATGGATCCTGTACTTATCTAATAAGTTGCGTACCTCTGATCCAATGAAATTCAAACCATTATCAGAGATGAATTCATGAGGCACCCCATATCTACAAATGATCTGATTCTGGATGAACCTTGCGGTGGGGGCTGACTTGACGCTCTTACATGAGATCACTTCCACCCATTTAGTAAAATAATCGATAGCCACGATAATGTGGTTATATCCGTTTGATGAAGATGGGTGTATCTTGCCTATCACATTGATTCCCCATGTGGAAAAAGGCCAAGGGGATGCTAGACAATTTAGTTCTGCTGGGGGAACATGGATAAGATCTCCATTTATTTGGCATTCATGACATTTTCTGGCAAACTTTACGCAGTCAATATCCATTGTCCGCCAGTAGTACCCATACCTGCGGATCTTCTTAGCCAACATTCGTCCACTCATGTGTGAGCCACATACTCCTGCATGGACTTTTTCTAGAATATTCAATGATTCATCTTCGTCCACACATCTCAGAAGTGTATTATCAAAGGATCTTTTGAATATGCGTCCTCCACATAAAGTAAACCTTGAGGCCCATGACCTAATAAACTTTCGGTCACTCTTGGTTGCACCTTCTGGATACTCCTGTGTTTCCAGGAACCTCTTGATCTCGGCATACCATGGCTCACTGGGCTCTTCTCCTTCGAACTCTTGCACTTGGTAGCAGTATGCGGGTTCATCTCTCTGAATTACCTCAATTGGTCGAACTATAGCTCCTTCCGGGATAGTTAGCCAGGATGATAACACTGCTAAAGCATTCGCACAGTAGTTTTTGTTCCTGAACACATAATGGAATTTGACTTCATTTAACTTGTCGACCAATTTTAAGAGATATTCATGATACGGAACCAACTGTTCGTTCTTCAGCTTCCACTCACCCTGAACTTGCTTAATGATCAGGAGAGAATCTCTGTAAACCATTAATCTTTTGATTGATAGGGCAAGGGCTGCCTTCAAACCTGCAATGCAAGCCTCGTACTCTACTATGTTGTTTGTGCAAGGAAACCCCAATCAGATGGCAATAGGCGTTCTGACTCCATCAGGCGAGACTAATATTACTCCTATCCCTATGCCTATCTTGTTATGGGCTCCATCGAAGTACATTTTCTAGGGGATATCTTCTTTTGCTTTTCCTGGTTTTGTAGACAGAATATACTCATCAGGGAATTCTGTTATTGCTGTCGTTCTATCTGGGAGTGGTGGGCTGCAAGATGATCAGCTATCGCCCTCCCTTTTATAGATTTTTCTGGGACATCTAGCTGTTTTCCCTGATAATGCTGGCTTCTCAAACAGATATTTGATGGGGTCCATTCGTGAGAGCAGTTGTATTGAATGTGACAGCATGTAATGTCTGAGCCTTTTCGCGGCCTAAACCAACGCAAAGCAAATCTTCTCTAAAGGTGTGTATCTAGTTTCATATCCGGATAGAGTCTTGCTAATTTAGTAAATGGCTCTTTCTTTACCACTGTCCTTATGATATTGCCCTAAAGCAGCTACTACTGAAGTGTCAGTCACAGAGATATATAAAATTAAGGGTTTCCCCAGAATAGGTGGGACCAGTACTGGAGGGCTCAGCAAATATTCCTTGATTCTGTCAAATGCTTTCTGACAATCCTCATTCCAAATCTTAGGAACATCTTTTCTCAATAGTTTGAAAATGGGCTCACAGATAGGCATGAGTTGAGCTATGAATCTACTAATGTAATGGATCCTTCCTAGAAACCCAAGAATCTCTTTCTCATTTCGAGGCAGAGGCATATCCATAATAGCTTTCACTTTGGTTGGGTCTACCTCAATCCCTCTGTGACTGACGATGAACCCTAGGAATTTTCTCGATTTTACCCCGAATACGCATTTGCTAGGGTTGAGCAGTAGTTTGAACTTTCTCAGACGCTTAAAGAGCTTGGTCAAGTCTCTGATGTGATCTTTTCTTCTTTTTGATTTAGCAATCATATCATCCACATAAACTTCTAACTCCTTGTGGATCATGTCGTGGAAGAGAGTGGTCATCGCCCTCTGGTAAGTAGCTCCAGCATTCTTAAGTCCAAATGGCATCACTCTGTAGCAGTAGATTCCTCAAGGTGTGATGAATGACGTCTTGGCCATATCCTCCTCTGTCATTCTAATATGATTGTATCCAAAGAACCCGTCCATAAAAGACAACAAACCATGTCCAACGGCATTGTCGACCAATATATCAATATAAGGCAACGGGAAGTCGTCTTTCGGACTCGCCTTGTTGAGATTTCGGTAATCAATGCACATCCGAACCTTTCCATCTTTCTTGGGTACAGGCACTATATTCGCTAACCAGTCAGTGTACAAGTTTGGAACTAGAAATTTTGCATCTAATTGCTTGGTAATCTCTTCTTTGATCTTCATTGTCCATTCTGGTCTCTATCTTTTGAGCTTCTGCTTAACTGGTTTAACCTCAAGGTAAGTTGGTAGCCTGTGCACTACCATTTCAGTATCTAAACTTGGCATGTCCTCATATGATCAAGCAAAGATATCCTTATACTCCTCTAGCAACTTAACCAGTGCCTCCCTCTCATTTGGAGATAAGATGGTACTGATCTTTACCAGCTGAGGGGTCTTCTTTAGTCGATGGCGACCTACCCTCATGCCAATCAAGCAACTCCCGGATCTCCTCAGGCACTTCCTCCTGAATGGCGACCCAGTTGTCATCTTCGGACTCATGTTCATGTTCACTGCCAATTTCAAGGTCCAAAACTACTTCTCCAAAATCATTTTTATTTATGTACAAAACATCTTTTTGGTTTTTTGGTTTTTCAAATTTGTTTGTTTTTTCAAAAAAAAATTTTAAAAAAATAAAGGAAACAAAATTTGAAGGGGCCCATGAATCTCCTTCCTCGGACGAGGTGCCTGATGTCCCAGTTGACACAGGTTTTTTATTTTGGGTGCCTGTTGCTACGGCACTGGAGAACTTTCCTGTAAAAAGGTTAGTACTGGCAATATCATCATTATAAACTGAACGGACAAAGAGATGAGGTTGTAGGTGTGAAACCCTGCTAATAAAAAAAAATTTAAAATTTACTAATAATATTAATAATAATAATAATAATAATAATATTAAGAACACACAAAAAAAAGGTAGCAGCAATAAAAAAAATAAGAAGAAGAAAACGCAAGAAAGAAGAAAGAAAGAAAAGAAAGTGTAAAGAGAGACTTTGAGAGAGGGAGTGAGAGAGAGATCGTGAGGGAGGGACTGTGAGAGAATGAGAGAGACAGCAGAGAGAGGAGGATCGAGTGAGAGAGAAAGAAAAAAAAGGGAGAGGGGAGCAGAGAGAGAAGGATCGAGAGAGAGAGAGCTGAGGGAGGGAAGAAGGAGGAAGAAGAAGGAGACAGCAGCAGCTGCTACTGTCCCTGCCGGAAGAGGAGCAGCTGCTGCGAGGAAGGAGGAGAAAGAAGAAGAAGAAGAGGAAGGAAGAATGAGGAAGAAGGAGGAGAAATGAGAAGAAGAAGAGAGGAAGAGAGGGATTGCTCTTTGGGTAAGATTTTCTAACCCATTTCACCTCCCATTTCAGCTGATTTTTTTTGAATTAATAACTTAGGGTTTTTGTTCAACATGCATGCTAGTGTAGATCTTGAAATTTTAGAGTTTAATGGTGGAAGAGGGGATGAGATGGGCTAATATTTTTGTGTTAAGATGAGAAATCAACACCCTAATATTGTAGATCTTGAAATTTTTGTGATGTAAATTGGGGTTTTTTGAAGAAAATGAAATTTTGTTATGCATTAGAAATTGTTAGATGGATGGGTTAAAGATTTGATGTGAATATATGGGTTTTTATGATCTTATTTTTCCCCGATTTTGATGCATGCAAGTGAAGACTTGAAAATGATGAGGTTAGGTGATGTAAAATCCAAAGGGATCTTCCATTTCCTTAGTGTTAATGGTTTCTATAAGTTAAATGGGACCTCATAGACCATTTTAGACATTTTGGGACTGTTTTGTGTAGCAAAAATTTTTATGGAATGCAATGGTAAAGATGACCATGGCTTTGGCCTTTAGTTGATGTTTTGGAAACAATATGCAGTTGTAGATGATAATAGAAAAGAAATTTTATGTTCAAGAGAAATAAATTAGATGGTGGAATCTATAGTATGGAGATGATTTCCTTTAGGTTCATACTAAAGATGGTGCTTAGTTGTGATGAATGTAAAAATCTTACATTGTTTTGGTGGATAATGATTTCCAAAACTAGGATAAAGTTGGGGATTCTTTTAAGTACTCGTGGGACCATTAATGATGGTTAGAGTTGAAGTTTCACCTTACTTAGAGTTTGGGGATTTTGATGGTTCCAATGGAACCTTGAGTTGGGTCTAGAAATTTGATGATGATGGTGTGTGTGAAATTTTGAAGATTCATATGAAATTTAGCTTGATGATAGTGGATTTTGAATCTAAGTTATTTTAGATGGAACTAGCATGTTGAAGACTACGGGGATCAATCTTAAACTGAAGATAAGATTTATGGGATAGGTTGTCTTTTTGTGCTATTTTGAGGAATTCTATTTCATTAGAAGAGCAACGATGAAGTTCGCCTTATTTGAGGCTTTAAGTGAACAATCCCATCTTGTCTTCGGTGGATATGGGTTGATTAGAGACGTTGAAGTAGGAGTAGTACTAATCCTACTAACTGTTGAGGTTTAGAGTAGTACTCTAAGTCGTTGATGTTTCTTGATTTTAAATTCTTATTGTCCCTCTTTTATCTATTTGATTTTTGGTTCGAAGTACTACAACCTAATTCTATCTTTTGTTTCTTTGTCTAGTTGGTGAGCTGGGCGTTGCTGACTCTCTAGGTGAGGAGGATCAGTTCCTGTACCACTAGAGGTAGGTGGTCAATTCATATTAATAGCACCCAACCTTTTTAAATGCATGTTTCGAACTGTTATGTATGTACATTGTATGCAAGGCATGGCATGAAATATATGGATAACAACAAACTGATGTTATGAAGAAAACATTGAGAAACTGGTTTAAATATGGAAATATGCATGNCTAACCTTCTAAAAACAACACAATCAGCTGCTTGCTTCTTTCAACCGACCACTTTTTTTTAGAAACAAGCAGCTGCTTGTTTCTTTTTTTTTTATTTTGTTTGTTAACAGGGTCCACACATACAAATCAAAGTTAATTTGTTTCTTTTTTATGTAAACAGTTCACGTGATGGGCTAATTAGATGTGTGTTGATCATGGGAGCCACTTTATTTCTTGCTCGATCTTTACACCTTGCACGTTCTTTTGACGGTGAGTGTACGATACGCACGTGTACTATGTGGCAGCCCCAATAACATCCACTAAATGTGGTAACNTGTATTGAAAACCATTGGAGGAGACGAAAATCTGTTTAGTCGAGTGTTTTCTCGATGTGAAACCCAACTTTAAAAATGTGACAAAAAAAGGAATTTCTCCCGTGACCGCCTAAAGACGGTAGTGGCATCTCACTACCGAGCTTGATAGGGTTCACGAAGACACGGGGAACCGTGTATGCCTTAGGTGGACTGGTGCCTGTGTTACTTCCACTCGGATTCCCGCCCGAGTGATCTGTGTGTGTTGGCCGCTAGGGATCCTCACCCTTACGAGGGTGGGTGAGTTGGTTTGCCCGGTCCTGCAGACTTGGGTGCGTGGGTTGGCCTGCCAGGGATCCTCACCCTTACGGGGGTGGGTGAGTTAGCTTGCCATGGTCCAGCACCCTATGGGTGAGTGTGTTTGGCTTGCCAGGGATCCGCACCCTTACGAGGGTGGGTGAGTTGGCTTGCCATGGTCCCGCACCCTTAGGACCAGTTACACTTGTTGTATGTAGATTTTAAAAGAGAAGAAATTTCAAGAAGGGGATTTCTATGAAAAAGGGACTTTGGTTTTCAAAAAGGTATTCTTCCAAAATAGTTTTCGAACTTTAACTTAAAAGACACACAACCCATATATATATGCTACTATTTGTTATCACTAAGGTAAGTTTGTGAAAGGTTGGAGACTCTCTACAAGGATGGTGGATCATGCTTATCAGGATGTGGTACACCATCTGAGACTTTGCTAGGTGTTTTTGTCTTCAGGGCAGTATGGGACGTCAGGGAGATAGGTACACCTAGGGAAGTCTGGGAAGTCACGATTATTTCCTGGTAAATCATATTTGTTGGTGGTGTTGAGTAACTAGTTTAGCTGAGTTTCGTATGCCTGCCCGATGGGTGTTAGACGCGGGAGAAGGTTGTCGGGAAACCTTCTCTGGATTAGTTGGGGGCCCTTGTCTAGTCTGCAGTCATCAAAATATGCGCACTTAGTATCTGATCTTTAAATAATTCTAACTGGGGTAACCCAGTCGTGTTCTTTGGCTATGCTAGCAGAAGTACACTACTATTATTTGTATACATATATATGCAGGATTTTCTTTGATGTTTCAATCAACTATATAATATGCATTGCTTTTACAAATGCTTCCGAGATGTTATCGGATTAATCGCTGCATGTGATGATATTAGGATGGTTGATCTACCTACTGAGTTTCTCACCCAATTATTTTCGTGGTTTTACAGTTGACGTTTGAGGATCGAGATAGGATCCTTAGTGGTGCTGTGACGAGGTTCTTGGCGAGGGATTCCTGGTTTTGGGTTTGATGTAGCTTTCCCTCTCTTTAGTCACAGTGGATGTCTTGCTACTGTTTTATGGCTCAGTTGTAAGACTGATGTTACTTTGTTTTATATGAATACCACTCCTACTTTATCTTCTCCCATTATATATATTTTGACAGGAAACAACAAACATAACTATATATTATATCACAGTTATCTCCATGTTAAGTGAGAAATTTGAATGTCGTAGTTACTTGCAGGTTCCTCCTAGTCCTACATCGTTGGGATTTCAGTTGAGTTCAGAAAAGTTATGGGTGGCAAATTTTTAGTGCATACCCTTTTGTTTAAATTTGCTTCCGCTGCGTATTTCTTGTATGCACTGTGTTTATTAGGTGACAAAAGGTCTAGTTTACAAGGGAGACTCTGCCGGATTTGAGTCTCGTTGTAGACTGATGGTAATGTCCCTTGTTTTGGGGCACGGGGCGTTACAGATGGTATCAGAGCATTGTTAGCTCTGAGTAGACCCGATAACAAGATAAAAGCCACCCAGAGAAGGAAAAATATTTTCAAAGTTAAAAGCTTTAAAGAACTAAAAGTCACCAAAATACAAAAACTTTAGTATTGTACTCTGATATTTTATTGATTTCAATGCTTTCAATTGGTTTATGTTATTTAATGGTTTTACAAGTTTTTGTGTAATATGAGGCTAAACTTTTTATTTTGCATGACTTTTGGCAGTGAACGATGCCGAGGGGGTGACCTAGAAGACAACCGCCACCTCCACCACCGCCACCACTGCCTCATGCACCTGATCCCCCGCCACAACCACAACCGCAACCCACCGAACCTGGATTAGTCGGCCTTCTACAAACGGTCAACTTGCTAGTTACCGAAGTGGCCCAGTTGAGACAAGTTGTTAGAGCAAACCAAGAATCTCCACAAGGGGTGGTACCCCCACCACCACCACCACCTCCCCAGCCTGCTCCACCTATGGTTGGGAACCCTGGGCCACATGATGATAATGCAATTCTGAAGGACTTTAAGGGACCCCCTTCTTATGATGGAATACCGGATCTAGCAAGGGCTGAAAAGTGGCTTAAGGACATCGAGAAGATATTTGACTTTCTTAGATGCACTGATGAGCTGAAAGTTAGAATGGCCACTTATATGCTAGTTGACGATGCATGGGACTGGTGGAAAAGCACCTCAGAAGGAATGGGTCCAATCACTTGGGACGAGTTCCAGAATTTGTTCTTGGATAGCTATTTTTCTGTGGCAGTGAAGGAAAGGAAGTATTATGAGTTCATAGGCCTAAAACAGGGAAATATGACTGTGGATCAGTACGTGGCTAGGTTCACTAACTTATCTCTTTTTGCCCCTACAATTGTCAATAAGGAGGCAGACAAGATAAGGAAATTTAGGGATGGACTGAATCCTCAGTTGTATAAGAAGCTCTTAGCCTTTGAATTCCACAGTTTCAATGAGGTTATTAGGAAGGTTCAGATGCTAGAGAGGGGGTGTGAAGTACTTCAGAGAAGGCAAGAGATAGCCACACAGAAACGAGGAGCCAATCAATTTCAACAATAAATCCAGTTTGGCGGGGATAAAAGGCAGAGGGTACAAGGCGAGTCATCCCAAGGACAGAGACAACAACCCCAACAACAGAGGGCAGCACTACAGGGTAGAGCACCGCAACAGCCCAATAGACCTCAAGGAAACCAAGGTCAGCAACAACCACGACCACAACAACAACAACCGAGAGATGATGGCAGGGTTCAGTGTTGGGATTGTGGGGAAAGAGGGCACGTGAAGCGAAATTGCCCTAGGGGCAATCGACAACAGACAGGTGGAGTTAGTCAGGGACGCATGTTTGCCATCTCGCAGGATAATGCACGGGTTTCCGATGACGTGATTGAAGGTAGGATCTTGTTATATGATGTATGGGTACATGTACTAATTGACTTTGGTTCTACTCTCTCAATCGTTGCTACCAGGTTGGTGAATACCCTAAACCTTCCAGTTTCTACCAGTAGGAGGTTTTTGGAACTAGCAACTGATACGCTAAAAAGTGTATCACTTAAATCCCTGCACTAAGTAAGATCGTTATTGAGTATAGTTGTAAGCAAGGGTCATTCCCGCAGAAGATTGTTCCTAATTTATAAGTTATCGACACAAGACCAACTAAAACTAACTAGAGATTAAAAATAAAATTCAAAAACCTACTTAAACTAAATAAAAATAACTAAGACTATATAAACACACTAAAGACACACTAAACACGTTGCACGTAAAATTGGGGGGGATGGATTGGCTTTGATTTGATATGTAAACAAATTAAAGGAAAACAACTAGCTAAATTCTAATCTAAGAAAAACGGAATTTAAAAGGTTAAG
>MVGT01002742.1:10240-29935 GCA_002174775.1 Macleaya cordata
TTAATGAATGTAGTTTCCCCATGAATCAATAAATCTCACATACCATTTGCATTTGTTTTTGGGACAATATAGCAATATACCCCCAAATTAATCGCTTTTGCTATATACTCCATTTTAATTGAAATTAAGGATATACCATCAAGTTCACTGTTTCTGTCAAAAGGGTTGTTAAGTGACCACGTGCAAAGTTATTCTACCAAAATGCCTTCACTTGTTGCGCACGTGAACTACTTGAGGCCCATATTTTCTAAATACCCATAGTACCCTTGGGTCTTTACCAATTGATCTCGTCCTATTCTAACAATCCAGCGGCTAGGACTTAAAATCAAACATAAACATAAATCCGACGGCCATGATAGAAATAAGCCTTATGAGACATTGGAAGTCATTAGTGGCCGCTAGAGACAGAGAGGGGAGAGTTGCAGAGGAAGAGAGAGGGATATACCCCCAACTCTCCCTTCTCTGCCTCTAGCAGCCAGTAATGACCTCCAAGTTCTCATAAGGCTTATTTGTATTATGGTCGTCGGATTAATGGAGTTCTTATATTTGATTTTAAGTCCTAGTCGTTGGATTTTTAGATTAGGATGAGGCCATGTTGAAAAGACCCAAGGGTACTCTGGCTTTTTAGAAAATATGGGCTTCAAGTAGTTCACAAGCGCAACACGTGATGGCATTTTGGTAAAATAATCAATCACGTAGTCACTTAATGGCTATTTTTACAGAAATCGTGAATTTGAGGACATATCTCTAATTTCAATTATAATGGGTATATCGCAAAGGTATATCATTAATTGTTTTTTCTCGCTATTTTGCATATTTCCGTTACCCTTAGGAAGTGAAAATTCCAGGCTATAATACCAATTAGCCCCCTATAAAATAGTACTGTTGGAGAAAGTAATATCCAGCCCTAAGTTGTACAATAATTGCATGCACAAGGCACCAAGATTCTTTAGTCAGTCATCCTCCTCTTAAAAAAGCTGTTCCTTTTAAGGTTTGTGATTCTTCAATATCTTTACAGGTAAGTTAATACATCAACATAGGACCATAAAAAATTGTCCTTTGAAGTATTTCTATCCATCACAAAGTTTTCCTATTTATTTTAATTTTTTTTTAAATCTTATTATGATGCAAGCAAGGACTAATACAAAGTCAGGTTTCCGCATCTTGTAGAAAATGTTTTGCCTTTTGGGTTTTTTTTTTTTTTTTTGTGCTTGGCTTTCCAGTGTATAATATTTATTTTAAGCATCATCACATATTTTTCTTCATTTCTTTTGTAATGAACAAAAGGCTCAATGACTTCCTTATTCATAGTTCCCTTTGATGAATTTATTTATTTATTTACTGCCGCAGGTTTTACAGGTGTGGAATGCCCATTGTACAATCATGCACATATAGTAAACAAAATGATCTAATCAACACCCAAAATCAATCAATCAATCAATCGGTTCAGTACTCTTAACACAATCAATTGGTTCAGTACCGCCCAACCTTTTTTTGTGTTTTTTTTTTGTTTTTTGTTTTTTTGTTTTGATGCATATGTATTTTCCTTTTGTGCACACTTCTTACAACAATATACCAGAAACACTTGAGAAACATGTAATTTTATTTGATAATGTTTTGTACCGAACTTGTATACTCCCCTGTTTGTACTTGGGATTTACACATTTACAATCTTTATGCATGTAGCGTAAAACATAACAACAGAGGATCATATTCCCTTTCATCACTTTCTGTATCTATTCAAATATGAGAGAGAGAGAGAGAGAGGGAGAGAGAGAGAGAGAGAGAGAGAGAGAGAGAGAGAGAGAGAGTAAAGCTACTCCTGCCTTTATTTTTCATAATTCATCACCTTTCCATGATCCTTCATATATTCCTCCACCGGGGAAGTAGAAGTTGCAGGACAGTATTCTTCTGTTAGTATACCTATACTGGCCGAGTAAGGTTGAGAAAGGCCGCCTTCATCTTCACCGTTCACGCTGTCGAATAAAAAAAAGAAAAAAAAGAAGTGGATGGTGAGAATGTCCCCCTACTGCCCAGAGCCACATAAAAGGAAGAAAATCACAAGAGGACTATTCCAGACTTAGGAAGCCTGTTGCAATCCGCAGGGGCCCATCCAATCTGCTGCTTCTCATTGTCATATATCACCACTCGATCTTGGAAAAAAATATCTGTAAAAAAAATGGATAGGATGATAAGAAAGATCATGCAGTTAATCTGATACGAAGAAATGTTGCGTCTGTCATGCTGTTTGTTTCACTTTGAGAAATCTTACCTCCAATAAGGTTGAGATCTTGCAGTCCAGCTTCAGTGCCGTTCAGTATCCCCGAGCAAATGTTACCATATTTCTGACAAAAGAGGGAAATTATTAGAACATTAGATTGATGGACTCTTCTTTTGCTCTCTTTATTAAGAAAGAGTAAGGCGCTTACACTGATGATCAAGTAAGATTCAGGGGGTATTTCCATCTGCTGCGCTTTCTTGCCATTTGTAAAGCTAACTACTACGGGCTTGAAGTATTTCTTGACATCTATGATGGATTTGAATGGTTTCGCGCCTTTCCAACAGACTGGTAATGTCTCATCCGCAGTTACTTTCAGTTGCTTCCCGGATAAATCTTTCATTATCTGAAAATGGATAATACAACATGAAAACATACATCAATAATCAGTCTTGTGCAGCAGCTCTTAAAGGATTGTTGGTGGTTTTACTCTCTGTTTCCAACTTACAGAAGAAATGAGAGCGTGGTAAGCCTTGGAATTGAAATAGGTGTAGGAGCTCCCACTGTCAAAAACTACATGAAGACCCTTAACACCGGTTGACTGCTTTCCTAAAAAGAGTTCTGCTGGCCCAGGGGAGTAGTAGTTTTCGCTAATACGAAAGGATTAAACATAAAGTAGTAGTAAGATGATTGACATGAAATAAACAAAAACAGATACTCCTGTGATTTTGTTCTCACCCATTTGTATAGTGGGCAAGCAAGCCTAGACAACTAGCTGTGGTTGTCGGGTGTTAAACAGCCAACCCAATATGCATCCCATAGACCATTTAACACCCCACCTCACGCCTAGGCTTGTGTATTTTTTTTTCTTTTCTCATCCCCCTATAACATAACAAGGGGGTGAACAAAATCACACTCATAAGAAGGGGGAAGGTGGGGCTGCTTACTTCATGGAACTACGTGACATTGGTGTCCAAACTACTCCGGAAGAGGGTACAAGATCATCTCCAAAGAAGAGAAAGCCTCCGCTACGGCTACTGAAACAGTGCCCAATCACATTTCGTATTAGACCGAAACTATGGAGCTGAGATACGATGCTGGTTTTCCCATTGCCAAGGCCTAGTACTCCATCTGTAGGGGAGGGATGTCCACTGGATCCCTCTTGATCATATCCACAACTGCAGACAAGAAATTCAGAAAGCATGATTAATCGTAATGAATTTCGAAAGAAAGGAAGGCAGGTTCCTGACAATAAAAAAGAAAAGAAAAAAAGAGAGCCTATTGAGTGATCCAGTTGACTGATCCAGAAAAATGATTTGTAAAGGCCTTACCCAAAAGCCAAACGGGGGACAAATAGCGATCCGTTGGTTAGCCGAAGGGGAAATACATCCTTCACAAGGACACCCCGAGAGAAACCTTGATCTGCATACTCAACCTCATAGTCACATTGATCAGTTGGGTGTGCACAATTGTGCTTTTCATGCAGGGAAGCGCATAGGGGGTCTTCACAGAAAACACGGCTGTTCTTGTTGAGTGGGTACAGAGGGTGAGGAACCTGCTCATAGAGAGAGAGATAGATAGATATAGTGTATTCATATAAGAAGAAGATATAATTTATAACCATGGATGCTTTCCGTGTATAAGGGATATGGAGACCCATGGATGCTTTCCTTGTATAAGGGATATGGAGAAGTAGGATACATCTTGCTAACCTATAACGATGACGACGACGACAACAGTGATTGTTATTATCCTAGGTCAAGTACTGAGGACTTTTTGCTCCTGATGCTGATCAGCACATGCTTGCTTCCTTATCGACACGTGTTTTTGTGGTGCATGGATTGCATACTTAATATATGGGATCAGAGCCATACCCACATCCAAGGTTCAAGTCACAGGAGGGTAATCTATAGGTTGGATTAAGATGCATTGTTATTATATATGGGAGTAGTATCACCGCATTTCAAATACTAGTCGGTTAGTGGAGCTTGGCCGATCCATGTTGCTAACCTAGCATTCGAAAAACAGCATATATGATGATGATGATGATGGCAGACGATGCGTTTCATATAAACCAAATAAATTTTACCTTAGCACAACGAAGACAGGGAGCATCACATTGGAGCCATGTGAGATCGCTGCCTGTGTCGATATCAAGGTAGTATGGTTTGGGTGGGTAGCCAATTCTGAATTCAGCATAGAAATACCTGCAAAACAAAACAAAAAAAAAAAACTTACAAAAGTAGCAGATCATACCAGAATGCAAGAAGGACAAGATCATTATCATTTTGAGATCACAGTTCTGAATATTATAAAAGAACAGCAACTTCCATGTATTTAGGGGAAATGGGTTTTGAAAATAACTAAGCAGCAGTAGTAGTAGTAGTAGTAGTAGTAGTAGTAGTAGTAATAGTAGTAGAGAGTGAATCATTGCAGGAAACTGTTTGTGAACCAATTAAGGAAAAAATAGGCTTTAATTTTCTTGAATCTGTTTATGGGGAAACTGAGTCTGGGTCTGAATTGGGAATATCAGCTGAATCTAAATCTAAATTAATGGAGATTAGAATACTTTGCAGAGAAATATGAACTTAGAGAAGAAATGGGTAGCAATATTATCAGAGAGCAATAAAAAAAAAAAAAAATTAGGGAAATGGGTATTCAGATTCCAGAAAACCCATATCACTACTACAGATATCAAATTTGGACTAAGAAATTTGATATAAAACATGAAATTCAAGAATTTAAATTATCTTCTCTAAAGAAATTTGATCAATCGATCGATTTTGAACATACCCAACAGGATACACGTTTCCACGAACGGGAAAAACAGCGGATGTTCCGATACGGTTGGGTGAAGTAGTCGATTTCCTCTTCTTATTATGCTCTTGATTTGCAGCTGCCGAGCAACCTTGAAATGTCATCAATGACACAAGTAAAGCCAATGAAATCACCAACTTCATCATCTTGAAATGTCTCTCTTAATTCTTAGCAATTTCTACTACTACTATTACTATTACTATTACTATTACTATTACTTTTTCTTCTTCTAAACAAAAACGACTGTTTAGCTATTTTTATAGTCTTCGATTTTCTTCCCTACCCTCCCTGCTAGAAAACAAAAAAATTTCAACACAAATACTCTCTTTCTCAGTTGTTTCTTCAAAAAGAAAGAGAGAGAAAAAAAAAACAGAAAGAAAGAAAGACGCGTTTTGTATCAGTGTGGGCAGTTGGGTTTTTATATATGGAGAAGGAAGAAACAAATGCACAGTAATAGCAAGAACGCCCCTGCCTCTGCCTCTGCCTCTGCCTCTGCCTGCTAATGAAGGGGGAGTGGGACCGGGACCCTCCACCACCTTGCAAGTCTTTACAAAGTCTTTGAGGATTCTTTGTTTGTTTGTGTGGGTCAGTCCACTGTTAATCTATTACCCATTACCATCTATTTGGATCTATTCCTCTGGGTCGGGTTTAGACTGGGTACATTGGAACACAAGTTTCTATAAAAATGTTCCTAAAGGCGCCCCCATTTTGGATGATGAAGCACAGAGTTAAACCCATCGTTGGACGGCACCACGAATCGTCTCTATTTTCTTTAATCTCCAAACCCGGCACCTATAACTAATTAAGCTGCAAGTGAACCCTACCTGATCTGTTCATGATTCACATCAATTCTCTCCCTCTCGAAAAACTCCACATTGAGTTTATATTGAATTCCCGCGTGTTTTTTGACTGATAAATTCAAATTCTGCGATCAAAAGAGAATTTTAGAAAGCTTGTTTGCTTGGGTTATAGGTTTCTTTAACCTATTTAATAAGGTTGAGCTCCCCTTGTAACGACAGCTTTGAATTAATAATATTTTGAGTTTAGAGTATATATTTGGTGGTGTTTAATCGAACCAATGACAATCATTTTCACGTTGATTAGACCGTCATTTGTACACAATCATATAGTGGTCTAAAGCCACGACATCACTCGTACTCGATCAACAACAAATGTTAGTTCTACAATCAAAGTTTATTTGTCGAGTTAAATCAAATGTATTTGGCAGCAAATTGTGGAGTCTATGTTTTAAACACATAAGGTAAAATCATCCAAGGGTGTCAACGGGTTGGTTATGATTCGAAATAATCGAAACTAGAACTTATTAAAATTAGCTCGTTTTAATTCTTGTTGACTCTGGTTTCGATATGGTTCGATTCTCAAGTATTTTAGTTCTTATTTTCTAATATTTAATTTCTATATGCCCAAAATGTTAGAAATAATAAGAATGAATGAAAAATATAATATTAACAAGTGGTCAATTCGGGCTCCTATCTGTTCAAACGGGTTCCCATCAGGTACCTAGCTAGAACCTGAGCTATAATGATATTGACACGGTTGTGGTTCTTATTCCTATCGGTTCTGAAAAATGTACCCCTTGACAATGACACCCTTAAACGAACTTCATCCCTATCAAGAGCATAACAAAATGAACAAAAAAGAAGATTTATACCCTAAAAATAACTCTTCAACTTCATTTCCTTTTTTCTATTTAGGACCGACCATATATTGGAGTTCGGTACTACCCATTTTTATTTTGAAAAATGTTAAACTTACTGTATTTCCTACTGCAAACCTTACTGCAAAAGCCATTCCACGGTTCTTAAATAATCTCACACCCCTCGTGTTTTGCATCATTTCTCAATTGACGCAAATATCATCTTAAATAGCTTTTGCAGTATATTTTGCAATAAGTGTAGCATTACTGTTTTATTTTTATTTTTATCTTTTTTTAGGAAAAAAACTCTCTTGCATGCCAAGAATTAATGTATTTTACAGATTGGGAGAAGCTCATGAGCAAATTAAGGTAATATTTTTTTGAAGAATGATCATCTTGTCAATGACTGCACATGAACACGGAAAGATACCGAAAGGCACCTTCTTTTTTTTTTTTGTTCCTAAAATAAAAAGGATGGACTGTAACTACCAATCTGAAAAAAGGAAAAGAAAAAAAAAAAAAAAAGAAGATGGAAAATGTAAGACCGAGCTGCAGTCAAATAAAATAAAAGGTTTGCCTTTAGGGAATCAATACTATTGTTTTTAAAAAAGAAAACTACAAGTCTACAATGGACTCATTGAGAGAGAAAGAGGAGAGATAAGAAGAAAACAAGGTTTGAAAAATGGAGGATTGTTGAAAAGGGCTTGTAGGGGTAGTTAGACCCAGTGTTAAAAAAAGCCCCTAAATAACTAGGGTTTCATATGTGGATGATCCAAAAACTAATTTTTATTAAAGATGTTCTATTCAACATGGAAATCATCCTTACATAAAATCAGTCATTCTAAAATTTCTAACCCTATCAAAACCTCATAAAAAAATTATTGGAAATCAATGGTAAAATAGACATTATTTTTAATTACTGTTAATTTCAAACCAATTTTTATGGGGTTTTGATAGGAATTGACTTATTTTTTGTTCGAATGAGCTCCAAAATGAAGTGAATATCCTCACAAAAAATTAGCAATTGGATCATCCCATGTACAACCTTAATATGTAGAGGTTTTTTAACACCTGGGTCTAAGTATCCCCAATCAAGTAACATTATGCAACTTTTCTTTTTTCTCTCTTTTTTTTTTTTTTTTTTGAAACCATTTGCAGCTTTTCAACTCATCTACTTCGTTCGATACAATAGACGTTGTTGAAACCTAATACTTAGGTTTGTCTTAGTTATCTTTAGACACTTTTAGTGAAAAAGCTCATGAAATTAAAAAGGTGTTTTGATTAAGAGTGCGAGAAGTTAAAGAGTAATGTAAAGTAGGCTCTACTACTTTAACAAGTTCTTTAAAAACTTTTATATTATAATCATAGTGATGATTTATTATTGTTATTCTTGACTTGGTCCAGATAGGTAATCATACATGGCTTTTATGCGGTAGTTTTTCAAATGTACACATCTAATAATCGATTATTTGGGTCATCATCCAAAATCAACACATTTTATAGTTTATAACCCTATCATCTAATGATTGAAAATGAATTCATTGAAAATACATTCGGTGGATGAGGGGGTTAAAAATGATGCTATAATCAATCAATATAGATCGATGAACAAGGGAATATAGAACATTTTTTTTTTGTTTTTTCTTTTTTCCAAACAAGCTGGACTGTAACAGCCAACCAATCAGGAAAAGGCATTGAATAGAAAAGAATAGTAGTTGGAAACCGCAAGACCTAGCTCCTCTTTATATAATTAAAAGGTTTGAGTTTTTCTTTTAATATCTTTCTTGATTTTCCTTTTTTAATTTTTTTTTTTTTTTTCAGAACTAGAAGTCTAGATGGACTCATTGAGAGAGAAAGAGCAGAGAGAAAATCAAAGAGGTGCTTACTTGTGCATTAAGGGAACAAAAGAATAGATTCAATAATTTAGCATTTCTTGTGATTTGGGTGTTGCCAAAAGCACTTTTATCTTAGAATGAAGTACTTTTGATTGTAGTTAATGTAATGCATCACTCTAAAAAATTCTCTATTCCTTTCTTGTTCTTCTTCGTTCTCCATCTTATTATCATAAATTTTCCTTAGCTTGTTAGTTTTATATTTAGGCATATCTAGCATTTAAAGAAGAGAATGGATATCGCACCATCGAGCACACTATTTTTGGGGCTCATTTGAAGACGATCTATAAGCTAATTTCATAATGTTCTGTTCACCAAGTAGATCATAATATCGAAAATCATCAATAGTAAAAAAAAGATGTTTATAAAATTTGATCAAATTTTAAAGACTGATCTAATGGGATTAAAAATTTTAAAACGGGGTGATTTATATGAAGATGATTTACGTGGTGAGAAAATCATCAGTAGAAATCAATCTTTAGATTATCTTAATGTGGACAATAATAGTGGTGCAAAAAGACATAGTGTAGCATATCCTTCATTTAGATGTGAATTTCTACATCTCCATAATAATCTTGATAGCTGGTGACGATTTTCATCAAAGATTTAAAAGAAGAGAGAGGTAGAACACAAGATGTAATGTGGTTCAACCTTTTACCTACATCCACTGGCATAAGACTCTCTCGGTCTCTTTACTAGTTAATGAAATTAGCCCCCTTTTTACAAATGATCCACCCTTATTTATAGATAATGAGGGGTGGTAAGTATACAATAAAATTTTGATTCAATACATCTCATCACACATATTTAATTGAATTTCTACATCTCCGTGATAATTTTGATAGATGATGACGATCTTCATCATAGATTAAAAAAGAAGAGAGAGGTAGAACACAAGATGTAATGTGGTTCGACCTTTTACCTACATCCACTGGTGTAAGACACTCTCGGTTTCTTTACTAGTGAGTAAAATTAGCCCCCCTTTTACAAGCGATCCACCCTTATTTATAGATAATGAAGGGTGGTTAGTATACAATAAAACTTTGATTCAATACATCACATCACACACATTTAATTATGAATTTCTACATCTCCATGATAATCTTGATAGATGATGATGATCTTCATCATAGATTAAAAAAGAAAAGAGAGGTTTAACACAAGATGTAACGTGGTTCGACATTTTACTTATATCCACTGGCGTAAGACTCTTTCGATCTCTTTACTAGTGAATGAAATTAGCCCCCCTTTTACAAGTTATCCACCCCTATTTATAGACAATGAGGGGTGGTAAGTATACAATAAAACTTTGATTCGATACATCTCATCCCACACATTTAATTGTGCTTCGTCCTTCATCACATTTTAGATCATCTCCATTTCTAGAACACCACTATTAAAGTTGTTTGAAGGTAACTTTTGTTGAAATTACAAGAATGAGAGGGGAACAATTTTCATCCGAGGTTAGTAACACCTCTGTCATGGACTCACAATAATAGAAACATTTCCATGGCTTTCATCTTCACTTTAAAATGGGGGGTTGAGTGATCTTTGTTAATTAACAGTGGGGGGTAAGTGATAAATTAAGGCAAAAAAAATAAAAAAAGAGATAAATTAAATCGAGATAGACCATTTTGACATTACATGTATACTGTAAATATAGCATTATATCTATGCTGTTTGTTCCTACTTACATCTTTATTTCAGTTGAGTTAAACCGAGATGAACCATTTTTAATTATAAACTAAAAAACACACCCTAAATCACAAATTTTTCCATCGAGATGAACCATTAGTTTACTTCAACCTTAATGGGAATCAAACTAAGAACAAAAGGTGAAAAAAAAAACCCTAGATCGGAGAAGAAGATAATTTTATGGCGAACGACCTATTCAAATCTAGATCGGAGAAGAAGAGGACTTCAAAGTACTCAAACCGTATTTTTAGACGAAACTTCAACCTTCAACTTCGATCGATTGGAATGGAAATTCGCAGGGTAAGGGCGTAGGGTTGTTCCATATTGTTAGGTTGCAGAGAAAGAGGAAGAAAATGATCCTCCTCTTCTCCTGCTCTATTCAATAGTGTTAGGTATTATGTTAAAGCATCTCCAATGCTAATGTGAATGTGGTAAAATAAGACTGCCACGTAGGATAAATAGACATTCTCTTTAAAAAAACCTTCTCCAATGCTAACGTGAAGAAAGAATATGATGATGATGTGGCGGTAGTTATTCTAGACATTGTGAAGTAGAATGTCTATTTCTAGACATTCATCTTCACAATGTCTTACGGTCCACATCAGCAACTTTTTTTTTCTCTCTAAAATTTTTAGTTACTTTTTAAACAAAATAAGTTTGACCCATTCAAAAATTAAGTGTCACATAAGTTAAAAAGTCATCCCAAGAAATTTGCATTGGAGATGCATTTTTTTCAACAATGTCTATTGTGAAGATTTTGTTGCCACGTAGATTAGACATTGTCTTATAAGACATGCCATGTAGATAAGATATTGTCTTATAAGACTTTTGCATTGGAGATGCTCTTATAATCTCAGCCTTAAAAATCGAGTGTTAGGATGAGGCCACATGTCTAATTAACCCAAGGTATTCACTTAGGTTGGGTTACTAACATAAGAAGATATTATAGTCTTTTTTTGGGTCACATGATCGGCGCATGTCGCGATTTTGACCAAATGGATGGTCAAGTACTGTAACAGCTTGAGTAAAGAGAAAATTGATTTTTTAAATGATTTTGGATTAATTAATTTTTCAATTAGCAAATGGGGATAAAACCAATTTGCTCTAAATAAAATTAACTCCTCTGCATGTATTCTTCCACGTTTGGGGGGACGTATCAATCGCCTAAAATAAATAACCCAAAACAATTATCCTAATTCATTCCCAGTCCCAAATACAAAATCAAAATCTGACCTAATTCCTATAATTTCCAGTTCCTTATAGTTTAAGAACTGAATTAACCAAAACCTGTTGTTGATACTTGATACCCTTGCCAGGAAAATGCCATTGTCGTTCATTAGTTTAGACTTCATATACAATGCTCTCTACCTACACCGTGCAATGCACGTCCCACTCCACTAGTTTATAAAGAGTATCAAAAACTTGATCCTAAAAAGCATTTCTAAATATGTGGCAGCTGCAAAGAAGCTAGACTTTTACAGAAAACAAAGTCTTCAATCTGTGTAACACGAATTTATTTTCCTCGTATTGTGAAATGGACAAGATGGGCCCAGGCCCATGGGTCGAGTATAGTCCGAAAACTTTGGACTAATCTGTGTGTTAAGTGTCAAAGACCCATGTGTTAATTTCCATAAGGGTAGAATTAACGAATCCCTTGCCTACATACACGTTTTGCATTCATGCATAAATTTGCTTTGCATGTGTTTTGATGGTTAATATTAGTAGTTATGTTGAGTTGAAATTATTATTTTATGTGAAATTTGTTGATGTCATTAGTAGTTATTATTTCATGTGAAATTTGTTGATATCATTAGTAGTTGTGTTGAGTTGAAATCATTATTTCATGTAAAAATATGTTGATTTGATATATATATATATACTAGCCCTTATATCCCGTGCAAAGCACGTGGCTTCTTTTAAAAAAAAATTTAAATTTTTTTATTAGATAATTAGAAAATTTAATTGTTTTAGATTGGACCATATGTTTATAATGTAGGTTTTTTTAACCCACGCCTAAGAGAGAAGGTTTTGTTAACCCAATAATAGATAATAGATTGGGACATATATTTATAATGTAGATTTTTTTAACCCACACCTAAGATAGAAGGTTTTGTTAACCCAAGACTTCTCCTATAGTATATTATAATAGATATGCATGTGAGGATTCAATTCATTAGAAAATATTTTTTTTAGATCACACTAAGTATATTGGATGCAAGAAATTAATGACAAAGTGGACCCCATAGGTGGGGGCGTTAGAGATAGAGAAAGAGAGAGAGAGAGAGAATCAATCCAATCTCTCTCTTAACACATATATTGTTACCTAAAATAATTTTCATACATGCAATGAAAATATTCATGTTATATATGTACATATATGTATAGACATATATATTTGGTTAGCATGTGACCAAAATGTCAAGGAATAATTACCGAGCTAGTATAACATCTAAGTTAGGAAAATTTGAATTCATTTGATGAAGACTAATTTTGGTTAGCTCATTTTGAAAATACTACTAACAATAAAAATATTTCCTTTCCAAGATAAGAATCAAGAGATGCCAACCGTTAGATCTATTTTAGGAGTCAAGATTTGTTAGATGTTCCAAAAATGGGCATATATACATGCCATAATCGATTTGCACAATAAAGAAACAAACCAAATATAAACTAGTATTTTCCCAAAAACTTACCTAATATCCATATATGACACCTAATGTTGGAAAGATTTGTTCACCAAATTAATATTAAACACATGGTGAAAATGCTAGCCTTAGGATCCACTTTTAATGGACATGTGTCAAGTATTAAGTAACTTGAAACATCAACATTTTATGTTCATGTTATACACCTTAGCATAATATTTTGAAATGGAGAAAAATATACCATAGTTGGGTGAAACCCTTGAATAGGAAGGAGGGGAGGTGATTGGGAAGACTTAGTAAAAAGAAAGAAAGAGAGAGCGAGAGAGGAGTTCGATCTCTACTCTCCCTCCCTCTCTTACTCTCACATTCTCTCATTCTCTCCATCTTATTGAAACAAAAAAAAAAAAGAGAGAGACTAGCCGATTTTTCCCTTCCCTCTCTAAACTATTTCCCTCTCTTCTTTAACTATCCCTAAACACACCAGCATCCTCCACAAAAACCTAAGCTAAGGAGGAAGAAGGAAGACCAAGGAGAAGAAAGGAGAAGAGATCACCACCTCTACTCAATAGGATCGCGGTTAAGGTAAGATGGAAATCGGTTTAAAGTTACATTCATCCTTATGATTTTATGTGAGTATGTGTACTATTAAAATACACGATTTAATCTTATTGTAGAGGTGACCTATTTTTCGATGGCATGATAATATATATACATATATATATGTAGATAAGAATCGATTTCTTCACAAAAAAAAAAAGACATGTTCAATGTGAACTTGAAAACGTGATTTACGTGCATGTGTTGTCTGGTTTCATATGAACTTGGAAACCATGATCTATACGTATATATGTTGTTGTTTGATTTCTTATGAACTAGGAACTGTGATCTATATATATACGGTTGTTTGATTTGATTGAAATTAAGATCGTGATCTAACATGCGGTTGATTGATTCGTAAACCTAAATATGTTACATATATTTTATATGTTGATAAGCACATATATATTACAGTTAGTACCCCTATATTTATATTAGTTAGTTAATTATTTGACTCCATTTGAATTAATTAAGTATATTTTGGTTGTGTGCAGGGAATGTTAGTGGAGTGGGCTAAACGCACTAAAGTCGGCAAGTTACAACATCCGTAATTATCGTGGTTTGGGCTGGACATAGTACGACATTGAGAGAGTAAAATCAGTCGAAGTCATTAAAATTGCTAAGCGCAACCACATTATGATTTTAGGGCTGCCATAAAGTACAAGCTTGGTGCCCACTTGCTGTCATAAATCGGTCAAAATATGGTCAAATTATGTTAACTTGGTCCACTGGACTATTTAGGTGAAAACTAAGAAAATTAAGTAATAATTATTTCTATACATGGAATAATGATGTCATCTTCATGAAGTCACTATTAAATTAGTAACCAAGATCCTGATTTGTTAAAAACAAATATCGTGGGACCTACATTGCACCCACTACTAAAATCATCCTTAGTATTCTATACGGTTCTTCTTGGTTTCTAATTTCTTAATCACTTTACTATTGGGTCATGGTTTCTAACTCAACTAGGACTTAAGTCTTATAAATATAGAAGGATGTAGACCGTACTAAGCAGGAGAGGGAGTTGAAAGAGAAGAAAAAGGTTGCTGCCCAATTCGATCAGTTGGTGGAAGTTCGTGAAAGAAGGTTTCGAGATCGAGTAGAGACCGAAAGAGAGAGAGAATGAAAGTAGTGTAACCTTTGGGATAATTTTGTGAGTACACTGATCAATGAAATATTATTTAATTTCTTCAATTATGTGTAACTAAACCCTCAACTAAGGTTGAGGATGAAGCTTTGTGGATGATACAATAATGATGTGTATGGATATTTATTTTTTTTCTCGAAAGTGGTATTAATGTTTTAATTATTCTAGCTTCTAATAATTGTTAGGGATGAAACCTCGGACACATGTGATGATCTTACATGTAGTTTGGGATAGTTTCTACCAATTATCAACTTGGTTTTACAACGTATTAAATCAAAAATTGGATAATCTGTGTTTTTTCGATTTTTCGGATACTTAGGTTAATTTATTTTTGATCCTTCAAGTGAAGTGGAATAATATATTAGGTTGTTTTAAAAAGGGTTGTAATGTTCAATCTTCCATACTAGCGTGTTTGATTACTAGCCTAGTATGTGGTTAACGAGAAGAAAATTAATATCCATACATAACATTATTGTGGGTTCTACAAAGTGGATTCCGAAACCTTGGTAATTTCTCTCATCGATTTATTCAATTGTTTTCAATTCGCAGGTTAATTTTATTTGCTCAATTTTAATAATTAGTTTTTAATCATCTCTGAATTCAAATTGCTAGGATTAGGATTTAATTAATTTAAGATTTAGTTTGATACTTTTTATTCTTGTCCTCGTGGGATCGACCTCGTAATACGAGCCATATCTATGTATGATTCGTGCACTTGCAAGTATTATTCGATTTAAATTAATCTTTTAATTTAGGTTAGTTTAAATTCACATCAAGTTTTTGGCGCCGTTGCCGGGGACAAGTAACGGTATTCAAATCGGATTTAGGTTAATTAAATTTTTCTCTCTAGTTTTTATTTTTTCTGTTTAAAAAAAAAAAAAAATTTAGGTTTAACTTTTTATGTTTAATTTAATTAGTTCTTGCAGTTCCTTTTTACGGTTTAGGTGTTTTGTTTTTATTTTACAGGTTTCTAGAGAGGAAGTGAAAAGTTATTTAGCGTGCTGAAGGATCAGAAGAAAGCATATTCTTATTCATCATTAACGGACTTCTCCCGGCGTATTAAGTTAACCTCACAGAAGGTTACACGTTAGAGGTGAGCAAATCTAAACACTGCATCAGCACGCGGTTACTAGTCGCTTTTGTGTGCTAGATTTAGGTTATAATTTGAAAAATTTAGTGCTGGGTCCTTTTATCTGTTAAGAAATACGAGTCACCCACTCGTTAAGATAATTAATTTGAAGGATCACCGTCTAAAATCGAGTAGAAACCAAATTTAGGATAGGTAGAGCTCGTAGGAAAACTCTAGATTTTTTATATAGTCTATCAAGTGACGTACGTAGACTCCCTTTCTATCTTACGAAGTGAAAAGCAAGTCGACTAGTAAGGCTAATTGGAATGCTTCCTCTTCTCACCTCTTTGTGAGAGGAGTTTTGCCTTCTAAAGAAAGCGAAGCACCGATTAACGTAATGCAAGTTTAGACAAGCGATTCACGGACTCGGAATTGAGGGTTTTGCGTATTGAACTGGAGTAAGTGTCAGATTTCAAAGAGTAGGAGCAATTTCTTTTTCTTTTCTTGTGTGGTGTATCCCTAGAATTACTTAAATCGTTGATCTTAGATTATTAGGATTGCTTGTTTATTTACAGTCTGGGTGCGCATCATCTTAGGATCCTTCCTTGCATTTTAGTTTAGAAAGTCTTTAGTCTTTTTGTTAAAAAAAAAAGAAGGGTAGTACGAGTGAGGTCACACTGGAAAACATAATTAAGATATCTGAAAATCCTATTTTCTTTGATGAAGAATCAGTATATTCTTCTGAAAACAGTTCGTCAACTTTTTCTGAGACGGGGGATAGAAATCAAATTTAGGGTAGAACCCTTAGAGATCAATATACTCCAATTCAGATTACGAACCCGTTATGTATTGTGTTGCCTGCAATTCGGGGAAATTTTGACTTGAGAGCGACAATAAATCAGTTATCTCTTTTTCATGGTCTAGATTCTGAAGATCCATACCTCCATATTAAGGAATTCTTAGATATTTGTTCCACCGTTAAATATCACAGTGTTAATGAGGAACAAATTCGTCTTCATCTGTTTACTTTCTCTTTGAAGGACAAAGCCAAGTCCTGGTTGTACTCCTTGGAATCCAATTCCATCACTACTTGGAATGAGTTGTGCAATAAATTTTTGATTAAATTCTTTCCTATGCACAAAACTACCAACTATCGTCGACTCATAATGCAATTTTCTCAAAACGATGGTGAACAGTTTTTCACATGTTGGGAGAGATTTAAGGATCTTATCCTAAAATGCCCACACCATGGTTTTGGAAAATCACAGTTAGTCCAATTCTTCTTTGAGGGTCTTTCACCACAAAACCGTCAATTAATTGAGTCTAGAAGTGGTGTGGATTTCATGTCCATGGAGGAGGATGCTTTGTGGAGATTTCTTGAGTCTTTGTCTGAAACCTCTCAGCAATGGGTATATTCAGGTAGGATTGACAAGGTAGCTCCACAAGTATCTTCACAACCTAAATGGGGTGGAATTTATGAAGTTAATGAGGAGGTAGATCTGAGTGCTAAAATAGCTAGTTTAACTAGAAAAGTGGAAGCTTTATCCATGAGTAAAGGGGAGAGTTCTTCTGTTAGTGAAGTGTGTCAATTATGTGGGAGTCCTTCTCACACAACTCAAACATGTCCTTCTATTGCATCATTTCATGAGTATATAGCTGAGCAAGCTAATGCTCTTAACACATATATATAAGAAACCATTTGGTAGTCCTTTCTCTGACACTTATAATCCTAATTGGAGGAACCATCCTAATTTCTCTTGGAGTCAAGGGCAGACTCAGAATAATCAAATAGTGCAACCCCCTGTGCAGGCACACATGAATTATCCTCCTATTCCCCATCAAGCTCCTCCGTATGTCCCACCACATCAGAGGAAGCCATCTTTAGAGGAAACCCTTCAACAATTCATGCAAACCACTAATCAGGCACTCCTAACTAATAGCCAAGAACTCTCTATTCTAAAAACTCAAATGGGTCAATTAGCAACTGCTATAGGAGAGCGTGAGAAGGGTAAATTTCCTAGTCAACCTGTACCTAACCCAAAGGGTCAATTTGAGGTCAAAGATCCCTCCAACTTAAGTTCTCGTGAGCAAATTCAGGCCATCACAACCCTTAGGTCGGGTAGACAGGTAGACAATATAGTCCAAATGCCTAGTCAAGATGAGGAAATTAATGGGAGTCAGTCACAAAAAAGTGTAGAACAGGATAGGATCACTTCATCAGCTGACCCAGGGAGTCAGAGTCCTAGTTATGTCCCATTGCAACCTGTAGCACCACCTGCAAAGACTTTTGTCCCTGCTGCTCCTTTCCCACAAAGGCTTCAAAAGCCTAAGAAGGGTAATCATTATAATGAGATAATGGAAGTGTTTAAACAAGTAAAAATAAATATCCCATTTCTCGATGCAATTCAACAGGTCCCTTCTTATGCCAAATTCTTGAAGGACTTATGTACAGTCAAGCGTGGGTTGAATGTGCATAAGAAAGCCTTCCTCTGTGAACAAGTTAGCTCCATTCTGCAACACCGTACCCCACCTAAGTACAAAGATCCTGGATGTCCTACTATTTCATGTGTCATAGGTGATCATAAGATTGAGCAAGCTTTGCTTGACTTAGGTGCGAGTGTTAATCTGCTACCTTATTCTGTGTACGAGCAACTTGGTCTCGGAGAGTTGAAACCCACGAAGGTAACTTTGCAGCTAGCAGATCGCTCTGTCAAGATACCTCATGGTATTGTTGAGGATGTACTCATTCAGGTTGATAAATTCTTTTTTCCAGTAGATTTCATTGTCTTAGACACCCAACCTGTAGCTAATCCCAATAACCATATCCCTGTTATCCTAGGCCGTCTGTTTCTAGCGACTTCAAATGCTCTGATTAACTGTAGGAATGGTGTTATGAAAATCTCTTTTGGTAATATGTCAGTTGAGCTTAATGTTTTTGACATAAGCTCTAAACCACAAGACTTTGATGAGGTTTATCAAGTTAACCTTATAGAGAGTCTAGTTCATGATAGGTTCTTGCAGTCAAGTTACAAAGACCCATTAGAGGAATGTTTAGCTCATTTTGGTTGTGATTTTGATATAGATAGTGTTACTGAAGAGGTCAATGCATTATTAGATTCTACCCCTCTCATGGACACAGAAACTTGGAAAGCCAAAGTAGAACCCCTACCACCTATTGAGTCTAAACATGTCCCTTCTGTTGAGTCACCACCTAAATTGGACTTAAAACCATTACCATCTGAGTTGAAATATGCATATTTAGGTCCAAATGAGAGTCTTCCTGTCATAATTGCTTCTGAGTTAACTAAGAAACAAGAAGACAAACTAATTGATGTCCTTAGGGAACACAAATTAGCCATAGGGTGGACCATAGCAGATATTAAGGGTATAAGTCCTTCAGTATGCATGCATCGTATCCATTTAGAAGAAAATGACAAAACTTCACGAGAAATGCAACGTAGGCTTAATCCGAATATGAAAGAGGTTGTCAGAGCTGAAGTCCTAAAGTTATTAGATGTGGGTATCATATACCCCATTTCAGATAGTTCTTGGGTCAGCCCCGTTCAGGTTGTACCTAAGAAATCAGGGATTACTGTAGTCCAGAATGACCAGAATGAATTAGTTCCCACTCGTATGACCACCGGGTGGAGAGTTTGTATCGACTACAGAAAGTTAAACTCGGTCACGAGGAAAGGCCACTTTCCTCTTCCTTTCATTGATCAAATGCTTGAGAGATTAGCCGGTCATTCATATTACTGTTTTCTTGATGGTTATTCCAGTTATAACCAAATACCTATTGCACCAGAGGATCAAGAGAAGACTACATTCACTTATCCATTTGGTACATTCGCCTATCGTCGCATGCCCTTTGGTTATGCAATGCACCTGCTACTTTTCAGCGGTGCATGATTAGTATCTTTTCTGATATGGTAGAGCATTTCCTAGAGGTATTCAT
>MVGT01003212.1:5660-26915 GCA_002174775.1 Macleaya cordata
TTTTTTTTGAAGTCATTATCCACCAAAACCATGAAATATTTTTATATTCACCACAACTAACCACCATCTTTAGTATGAACTAAAGGAAATTATCCCAATATTATGGATTCCACCATCTAATTTATTCATCATAAAATTCTTTTTCTATCAACATTCACAAGCCATACTCGGACAAATCACTAAAATCTCATCAAAATTAAATCTCCACTTGCATGCATAAAAATGGGGGTAATTAGATCATAAAAACCCATGTATTCACATAAAATCTTCAACCCATCCATCTAACAATTTCTAAGGCATAATAAAATTTCATTTTCATCAAAAACCCCAATTTACATCACAAAAATTTCAAGATCCACAATGTTTAGGTGCTGATTTCTCATCTTAACACCAAAATATTAGCCCATTTCATCCCTTCTTCCACCATTAAGCTCAAAAAACAAGATCTATACTAGCATGCATGTTTAACAACAAAAACCTAAGTTATCAACTTAAAATTTCAGCTGAAATGGGAGTGAAATGGTGAGGAAAACTTACCCAAAGATCAATCCCTCTTCTTCCTCTCTCCTTTCTCCTCCTTCCTTCTTCTTCTTCTTCCTTCTTCCTTCTTCTTCTTTTTTTTCTTCCTTCTTCTTCTTTTTCTTCCTCTCCTTTCTGCTGGTCGGCAGCTACTGCCAGCGGCAGTAGCTGCACGGTTCCAGCAAGGACAGCAGCTGCTGCTGCTGCTGCTGCTGTCACCTTCTTCTTCTCTCAGCTCTCTCTCTCTCCTCTCCCATGATTTCTCTAACCCTCTCTCAAAGTCTCTCTTTATTCCCTCTCTCATATAAAATTTTATATGCACTGTGTCTATTAGGTGACGAAAGGTCCAGTTTACAGGGGAGACTCTGCCGGATTTGAGTCTCGTTGTAGACTGATGGTAATGTCCCTTGTATTTGGGGTACGGGGCGTTACAGATAGGTTGTCCTCCTACAGTGTCATAGTTGATTGTCTTAATAGAAAAGTCACATTTACCACTCTAGAGGGACAAAGGTTATCTTTCCTGGGAGATAGAGAGAAGATCATCGATCCACTCAGGATTGGGATGGTTAGGTAACATCTCAGTAGAACTCCACTAGCATTCTTGGAGGAAACAAAACCCCAGCGCCAACAAGGGTTAATTTTTCAGTAGTTGATGACTACGAACACGTGTTTCCGGAAGAACTTCCAGGACTACCTCCTCACAGAGTGATCGAGATTGAGATAGAAGTCAAACCAGGTACGAAGGAGATCTCAATTCTACCTTACCCTATGGCACCTCAGGAACTCAAGGAGTTGGACAAGTAACTTCGGGAACTACAATAATTGGGGTTCATTAGACCCAACGCATCACCGTGGGGAGCACCAGTGTTGTTCTTGAAGATGAATGATAGATCAATGAGATTATGTGTGGATTACTGACAACTTAATAAGGTGATCATCAAAAATAGATATCCTATGCCAAGGATTAAAGATCTCTTCGATCAACTGAAAGGAGCCAAGCTTTTTTCAAAAATTTATCTGCGATCGGGTCACCATGAACTCAGAATCAGGGAGAAAGATATTAAAAGGACGACATTCAGGACCCGCTATACTTATTTTGAATTTTTAGTAATGCCCTTCAGGTAACCAATGCACCGACGGTATTCATAGATTTAATGAACATAGTGTTTCGGCCCTACTTGGATCGTTTTGTGGTAGTCCTTATTGATATACGGGTATACTCGAAGACCGTGGAGGAACATGAAGAACATATAAAAATAGTTCTACAGACTCTCAGAGAGCACCAGCTCTATGAAAAGAAAAGCAAATGTAGTTCTTAGATGACCGAGGTTCTATTTCTGGGGTATGTCATCTCTGAGCAAGGTACCACAGTGGATTCAGATAAAATAGCGGCGGTGGTCAGATGGGAGAGACTAGGAATGTTCTTGAAATCCGAAGCGTCTTGAGCTTGGTAGGATATTACCGGAGGTTCGTGGAGAACTTTTCAAAAATAACGGCCCCATTGACTAAACTAACAAGGAAGGGAGTCAAGTTCAAGTAGAACTCAGAATGTGAAAAATTATTTGAGGAATTGAAGACAAGGTTAACAACTGCTCCAATTCTGCCGACCCTTGAGATAGGAATCGGATATACGGTATACTGTGATGCGTCAGGAGGAGGACTGGGAGGAGTCTTTATGCATAAAGGAAAGGTTGTAGCATATGCATTACGACAACTAAAGACCACGAGAAGAACAACGTGAGTCATGACCTTGGGTTGGCGGCTGTAGTTTTTGTGTTAAAGTTTTTGAGGCACTACTAGTACGGAGAGAAGTTCGAAGTCTTTTCAAACCACAAAAGCCTGAAATATACTTTTACGTAGAAAGAACTAAATTTGCGTCAGAGGAGATGGTTAGAGTTCTTAAAGGACTATGAGTTCACGTTAAACTATTATCTAGGAAAGGCTAACGTGGTGGCAGACGCTCTAAGCAGAAAGAGTCACGGAACTCTTGAGTACGGCATACCACCCGCAGACAGACGGACAGTCTGAAAGAATCATACAGATTCTGGAGGACATGCTTAGGGCATGTGCGATGGATTTTCAAGGGAGCTGGTGCGATCAACTACCTTTCATTCCATTCGCATATAATAATAGTTACCAATCCACTATCGGCATGCCACCCTATGAAGTTCTCTACAGGAGACCTTGTAGAACACCTTTATGTTGGGTCGAGGTCAGTGAAAAGAGGGTGATGGGACCAGATGTCGTGCAGCAAACTATGGAGATCGTTCCGCTGATCAAGGAAAGGCTGGTGACGGCTCAAAATAGATAAAAGTAGCATGTTGATAACCGAAGGAGACACTTAAATTTCAGGAGGGGGAACATGTGTTCCTTAGGGTCAGCCCACAACCTAGAATCAAGAGGTTTGGCAAAAAAGGGAAATTGTCACCATGTTACATTGGACCATTTGAAATATTCGGTCGAGTCAGAGAAGTGGCGTATCGACTTGCTTTACCGCCACAATTAACTATAGTGCACAATGTGTTCCATATTTCAATGCTATAGAAATATCACACGGATCCTTCACATGTCATAGACTGGCAAGAGGTTCAGGTTAATGAGGATACCACATACGAGGAGAAGCCCTTACGTGTTTTAGATACAAAAACATAAGAACTCTAGAACAAGACACTCCACCTGGTAAAGATCAAGAGGCAGCACCATAACTCCGAAGAGGCAACATTGGAGCTAGAGCCTAACTCCAAGTCATTCAGTTCAGAAAACGTACAGAAACTTCAACTTGTGTATTTTGACAGCATTTGACTAAAAATGCAGGTAGATTTGAAGAAAGAATTTGTAGCTCTTGGGTATAGAAAGAAACTGTAACACCTGAGAATTTATTTCTTTATATTTTAGATTGGACCAAGATAGGCCCAAGCCCATGGGTCGAGGTAAGTCCCGAAACTCTGGACTAATCAGTTTGTTAGGTGTCCAAAAACCCATGTGTTAATTTCATATGAGTGGAATTAACGAGTCCCTTGCCTACGTACACGAATTGAATGCATGCATAAATTATTTATGCAAGTGTTTGAATAGTAAATATTAACATTTTGTTGAGATGGAATTAAAATTTCATGTGAAAATATGTTGATATGAAGTACATATTCATATAAGGAAAATAGGTGGACCCCACGTTGAAGAAATACTATGGATTTTTATGATTTCATGTGAAAATATGATTGGTATAATATGTATGTACATATATATATATAGACATTTGAATATTTATATGATTGAGAAATATTGTTAGAATCACATAAATTATTATGCATGTAAGTACTAACACCATAAAGGGTCCCACTTGGTGGGAGGCGATAGAGAGAGAGACCTATCAATTATTATTGTTGCCTAATCAATTATATAAAATAAAAAAAGGGGGAATAATGGTGACATGCATAGGTCTATATGTTAGTATACATTGATTGAGAAGATATTCATAATAATGGAAGGTTTGAAAGGAAACAACTAATGAGGATATCCTCTCTAAATTCAAGCATGTGACTAAATTATCAAAAGAATAACTACCAAGTTTAAAATAGTATCTAAGTAAGGAAATGAATTCAAAATTTGAATTTATTTGACTGAAACCACTTTTGGTTAGTCCATTTTGAATATATTACTAACAATAATATTTCCTTCCTAAGAAAAATATCAAGAGATGCTAACGTTGGATTCACTTGATGAGTCAAGATTAATTAGTTGATTCAAGATTTACATATATATATATATATATATATGATATAGTCAATCTATACAATGGAGGACCCAACCAAATATATAAATTAGACCATTAAATTCCCAAAGACTTACCTTATGCATAGATGGCACCAAAATTAGAAAGATTTGTTCACCAAGTTGGAATTAAACTTATACAAACCTTAGGATCATTTTGATGGACATATGTCAAGCTCTAGATGACCTTGAATATCAAGATATTATAAACATACAACACACACTAGCATAACATTTTGAGTGAAGGAAAAGATACCAAAGTGAGAAGGAATTTTAGAAAGGAATGTGGGTGGAATAGATATCATTTGGGAGAGAGATAGAGAGGGGGGTTGTCCAAATCGATCTTTATTCTCGCTCTCTCTCACATATCCTCCATTAAACCTAAGCCAAGGAAGAAGTGAAGAGGAAGGAGAACTAAAAAAAGAAAGAGGAAGAGATCACCATCATCCTCATCCCAACTAAATCACGGTTAAGGTAGGAGGAAGATTAGTTTAAGATTATATTCTACCTTATGATATTATGAATGTATGCTTATCTAAATTGCATGTTTTAAATTAATCTTGATATGGATATGCTTTATTTTAGTGGCATGGTAACATATATATGATCAAATCGATCTTATCATGGACATATATTTTCAAGGACTTGAAGTCGAGTTTTAATATTATGATGATGTGGTTAGCATGAAAACGATTTTAGGGTGGTTACATTATTACATGGACTTGAGGTTCAATCTTTGATGACATAGTAACATGAATGAGATGTATGACGATTACTAGTCGATTCTTAATGATGATGTATGCCTATATCAAATGATGATTTGCATGGGTGTTACATATTTATGTGTAGAAGAAATACACGATGAGTGCATAATCACTTGTGAAATATGAAAAATATGTAACAAGAAACAAGAGAAATATATTGAATTAAAATGATTCGTGCCTTTTAGGCGGCCTTGTGGGGATACCCAATGATGGGTTCCTCGCGGAAGACGATCTCACGATCATGGGTGGCACCCGTAACAACCGTAAGATTTAAAAATCGTAAAGAGAATAAGCTGTCTAAAAAGACCACGCTTTTTAACCCAAACAGATTTTTCTTTTGTATTGTCTTGAGTGGGTTTTGAAGTCATAAGGCCAACATCCAAAGATTTAGTTGGTTCCTTCTTTGATTTGTAAGAAGTTTTACCTTTAGGTGCATTACCTTGTGTACTTCTTGTGAGTTTAGAGATCTCACCGGATAGGTTCCTTGCTTTTGCTTGCAATTCTTTGTATTGATAAAGAAGATTTGCTCTTCTTTGTTCATTGAAAACATCTTCCATATAAAATTTGCAAGTGTTTTGCAAGTGACCTAAGATACCACAATAAGAACACATTTCAGCAAAATAAGTACCTTTTGCCTTACCAATATTTTTGCTAGCTTGTGTGGATGTGCTCTTTGGAAGGATCTTTTGGGCATGTTGCTCTTTGGCTTTCACGAACTTTGTTCCTTGTGGTGAGTTGGAACACGTTGCAGCATCATAACCCAATCCTTTCTTATCATTAGCAGTTTTGGCTGCATTCAACAAGTTAGATATAAAATTAGAACCATGATTAAATTTATCTAACAAGTTATTTGATAAGACCAAGTCTCTCTTGGTTACATCAAGAGTGGAATTAAGAGACTTGATTTCATCTAAGGCTTTTTCATGATCCAACTCAAGAGAGTTAATCTTGATGAGTAGCCTTGAAATCTCCTCTTCAAGTTGCATTGTTTTGTTGGAGCTTTCTTGCAACTTGATCATGGCTTCATCCCGTTCAGTTTGTATGAATGACAACTTCCCATCCAATACTTTGTTTTCCTTGGACAGGTCCAAGCTCTTTTTGAGGAGATTTGCACATAATTCCTCTGGGTCTGATGCATCTCGAATAAGACTTAGGTGTGTTTTAATGCAGAATGGTCATGTTATTGCTTATGTATCAAGATAATTAAATAATCACGAGAAGAATTATCCAACGAATAATCTAGAATTAGCTGCAATTGTTTTTGCTTTGAAGATATGGAGACATTATTTGTATAAAGAGAAATTTGAACTTTACTCAGATCACAAAAGTCTCAAATATTTATTCTCTCAAAAGGAACTTAACATGAGACAGAGACGTTGGATGGAGTACCTAAATGATTACGACTTCACACTACATTACCACCCAGGTAAAGCAAATGTGGTTGCAGATGCACTTAGTTATAAGAAAGAAGGTATTCTTGCCCACATGATGGTAAGAGAATGGTTGTTAATAGATGCAGCTACATCATATAATCTGAATCCAATGAATAAAAACGGGTACAATGGTTATATGGCCCAGATGCAACTTCAGCCTACTTTAATACAGAGAATTATTAAAACACAAGTTGATAGCAGGGAACTTGCTAGGTACAAAGAAAGGGCTACAAAATACTGATAATGCTGATTGGAAGTTACGTGCAAATAATAGTCTTCGGTTTAGGAATCGACTTTGGATACCTAAAAATGCACAATCGATGAAAGAAATTTTAGATGAAGCTCATCGATCTCATTATACTATTCATCCTGGTAGCACTAAAATGCATAAGGATCTTCACAGAAACTTTTGGTGGCCAGGAATGAAAAAGCATGTAGCTTAATGTGTGAAGAAATATTTGACTTGTCAACAAGTAAAGGTTAAACATCGGAAGCCGCCTGGTCTTCTCCAACCTTTATCAGTTCCAAGATGGAAGTGGGAACATGTAACGATGGATTTTGTTTCTGGTTTACCAAGAACTAGCAAAGGGATGGATTCGGTGTGGGTCATTATGGATAGATTGACAAAAATTACTCATTTCATACCAGTCAAAAATTCTTATTCTATTAAAAAGTTAGTATGGTTATATATTTCAGAGATAGTGAGACTACATGGTGTGCCATTGACTATAGTATCTGATAGAGGTACCCAGTTTACATCTGAGTTTTAGAAAAGCTTACACAAAGCCTATGGGACTAATCTTAATCTCAGCTCAGCTTTTCATCCACAGACAGATGGGCAATTGGAACGAGTAATTCAGATATTAGAAGACATGTTGAGAGCGTGTATGCTTGATTTTCAAGGTAGTTGGAAAAGACACTTACCTCTAGCCGAATTTGCATACAATAATAGCTATCAAGCAAGCATCGGAATGGCACCATTTGAAGCTTTGTACGGAAGACCTTGTAGATCACCAATTTATTGGACAAAAGTTGGAGATAATCTTTTAACTAGACCAGAAATAATTGCAGAAACTATAGAAAATATTAGAATTATTCGGAAAAGATTACGGGCTGCACAAAGTAGGCAGAAAAGCTATGCAGTTCATCTTCGACAACTACTTCAATTTGAAGTGGGAGAATTTGTGTTTCTTAGAGCATCTCCAAAGAAAGGCATCTCTAGATTTGGGTTGAAAGGAAAACTTGCACCAAGGTTTATTGGGCCATTTTAGATTATAGAAAAGATTGGATTAGTAGCATATAGACTTGAATTTCCTGCACGTTTAGGATAAATTCATGACGTATTTCATGTATCTATACTACATAAGTATGAACCAGACCCTTCTTATGTAATTGATTGGCAATCTTTACAAGTGGATGAAGATGTTTCCTATAAAGAAGGATCTGTGCAAATTTTAGATCGAAGAGAAAAGATACTGCGAAATAAATTCATCCCTTTAGTTAAAGTCTTATGGCGGCATCATAATACAGAAGAAGGAACGTGGAAGAAAGAATCTGATATGCTAGCTCAATACCCAGATCTCTTCAATTGAGGTACATTTTTAATTTCGATGACGAAATTCTTATAAGGAGGGGAGAATGTAATGACCCAAAATAATTTTGTTGACTTTGGTGAGTCAAGTTGAGTCGAGTCCAACGCTTCAATCGTGGAACCTATTAGGTGTTAAAATAATTAAGTCTAGGATTAAATAATGAGTTTTTAATCGGAGCATAATTTGAGGAATCGAAATAGATCTCAAAAAGTTATTCAATTTTGACTAGTCACGCACGAAAATCGGACACTAAATAATCCCAAACCAAGGCCCGGAACACGATTTGGACCAGTAATGAAGGTACCCGCGATTTTGACCTTGGTTTTGACCAATTAAACTTTATTTAATTGTGTATATACACTATATATATGTATGGGTGATGTATTTGGTTGCACGTTTAGGACAAATTCATGACGTATTTCATGTATCTATACTACGTAAGTATGAACCAGACCCTTCTCATGTAATTGATTGGCAATCTTTACAAGTGGATGAAGATGTTTCCTATGAAGAAGGACCTGTGCAAATTTTAGATCGAAGATAAAAGATACTGCGAAATAAATTCATCCCTTTAGTCAAAGTCTTAAGGCGGCATCATAATACAGAAGAAGCAACGTGGGAAAAAGAATCTGATATGCTAGCTCAATACCCAAATCTCTTCAATTGAGGTATATTTTTAATTTTGAGGACGAAATTATTATAAGGAGGGGAGAATGTAACGACACAAAATAATTTTGTTGACTTTGGTGAGTCAAGTTGAGTCGAGTCCAACGCTTCAATCGTGGAACCTATTAGGTGTTAAAATAATTAAGTCTAGGATTAAATAATGAGTTTTTGTTCAGAGCATAAATTGAAGAATCGAACTGTACGAATGGATAGATCTCAAAAAGTTATTCAATTTCGACTACTCACGCACGAAAATCGGACACTAAATAATCCCAAACCAAGGCCCAGAACACGATTTGGACCAGTAATGAAGGTACCCGCGATTTTGACCTTGGTTTTGACCAATTAAAATTTATTTAATTGTGTATATACACTATATATATGTACGGGTGATGTATTTAAGAGTAACTTTATAAGTTATTCCTTGTATACACATAATTTGTATGTATGTGCATACACCTTAGTATAACCATATAGCCATTTATTTTTATTTTTAAATTTTTTAGGCCTTTTTTCTTTCCACCGCCCTTTACTATTTAAGAGATAAGAGAGAAGTCTCTCTCTTTGTTTTACTTCAGAGAAAGAAAAAAAAAAGAGAACAGAAGGGGAGCTTGAGAGAGAGAGACGTTGGGAGAGAAAGTGAGGGAAAGAAAAGAAAGAAGGAAAGAGAAAAAGAGGAAGAAAAAGGTGACGATGATGGTGGGCCGATGGGGAGATCGTAGGGACCATATAATTTGTTGATTGAGGTATTAATTTAAAACCCTAGCTTTTCATTTGTTTTTAATTAGATGTCTTATGTTGTTAATCTTTAGTTTTCAATTTTAGGGTAGATTTTGTTAATAGTTTAAGATTTGATTAAACCTTTCAAACCCTTAATTCATGAAATTGATAATTGGGAGGGTTAACTTTGACCCAAATTTACTGTTTTGGGTTAGATTGTAGGATTTAGAAGTCTAAACAAGTTGAAGAGGAGTTTTCTATTTGGCCTTGTAGTTAAGGTAAGGAATCCAACCATTAATTCCTTGTTCAAGTTGAATTATTATATTAGGTTAGGAATTTGTGATGAAAATAATGGAATAGATGTTGGAAATATTTTGATGATGTAAAATGAGGGCTTTTAATTAAAGTGTTTGAGTACAAGAGGATATTTAGAGCAAATTGGGTTTGTAATCCTAAAGCCCTTATTTGATTTGATAAGGACCTAGTTTGGGAGTTATTTGTAGAACTTGAGATTGATTTTGATTTTGTGGTTAATTCTAGTGAACTGAATTTGTTAGTTGTGGCAAATTCAAAATTGAATTTTAAGTTCAATGATTTTGAGGTATTTGGTTTCCTCTTATTAACGTTAAAAGAGGATGACTAAAGGGACTTGGACCCTTGTAGTGACTATTTAGGTTAGAATTTAGATTCCTAGACTATTCTATATGAAATTAGTATGAATTGAATTAAGTTTTGAAAGTGAATTAAATGTATTGTTTACAGTTGGGAGTGTGTACTAATACCAGTACAAAAATAGGAGGAAATTAATGCAATAAAGAGTTTGCCTTGCAGGATTTGAGGTAGGAACTAATAAATACTCTCTTATAGCCATTAAAGTACTTTCAATGCTTTTGATAGGGTTTAACTTTGCAAATTAAATGTAATTATTTTGCAAAGCATGCATGATTTATTTGTGATGTCCTATTGATGTGAAAATGATTCTCCAAAAGTATAGTTTTACATAGTGATGTAAAACAATAATAACTGTTTTTAAAATAACTAGATTCTAATAATTATATATATGAATGAGTTATATACATATATAAGTATATTAATGATTCTTTTCTTACTTATAGTTAAATAAACTATATTTTTAAAAGAATCAAGATTTAATTGTTATCGAGCTTTAGGGATGGGTATATTTTCAAAACCAAATGGATTTTGGGGTTCTTATAATATAAATATTTTACTTCCTTCTATCTGTTGGAAGAAGTAGTTGTTTTGAGAGGATGTGCGAGATGGAAGTTCCAGTTGTTGGGTATGTATTGGTGATTCCCTAGGTACGGGCTTTCCCCCGGAATATATACTATATATGTTATGCTGGGCTTTCCCCCAGCTATGATTATTACCGGCTTTCTCCGGATTATATTACGGGCTTTCTCCTGATTACCCAGCTTTCCCCGGATTATATTACCGGCTTTCCCCGGAATAATATTAGATGGGAAATCACAACATATACATGGATGTTAGTTCTTATAGGAAAAAGTATTTTCTACTATTAAAACCTATATTATTATATTATATATCTTTAGGCGATCCAAAAATAGATTTGTAATGCCTACACGAGCAAATCATTGAAGTTTTCCTAAAAACAATGATTTGTTCCGTATTTTCATTATGTTTTCCTGCCTCATGACAGGAATGGGACTCTCATGATATAGGAAAACTATTGAAATCTAGGTTATTGTATTTCTCTTTCTGGAAAACCATGTTTGGATAGGTACGTGTATGATTCTAGAAATGGTGAGGTTACATGCTGCCTAGATTAGGCGAAGACTTGAGTAGTGTAACAACTCCTGGATTATTTTAATGATCACTAAAATGTCTGCATAAGTCGAACGGCTGACCACCGCGACAACTGCTACATCGGCAAATTATGGTCAAGGGTCCACCTGAACCCAAATCATGAGCCAGCGTGCTTCTCACAAAAACAGATAAATCAGTCGCTCGGTCGGAAATCAGGAATTAACGATGGGGTTCCACATCGGTTAAGTTGGAACATGATTTGCTCACTAACTAAGAGCTGAAACATGTAGTCGTGGCCTCTTCACTCTAAGATGATTACACTACGCAGTATTATGATAGTGATATGTTGTTAGTTTATATTTACTTATATGGGTAAGTGAATGGTTATCGGTTTATGTTGTAGAACAAGTACCAACTACTTTTACATTACTGTATTATGATTTCTCGATTTTCTTTTAAAACCTGCATTGTCTTAAATTCATGTTAGTGACTATTTGTTAGTATTATAAGTTTCTTACTGAGCTTTTTGCTCAGATCCAGGAGATATTACTGCAGAGGGAAACGAGGATACAGGAGAGGATTGGTCGGACTATATCTATACCCTTTGAGGAGATTGATATAGGGAGTACGTCAACGATAGCTTTCTTACACTTGAGGTGTTGTATTTAGCCTTTTTGAGGTGCATGTTATCTTACTTGTTTTGTATATATTTTCTTAAGATATGTATATAAGACAAACACACTTATGTATATTATATCACTTAACTCAGGTTATCTATGTATATTATTATGTGAGGCATCATTTTAGAATTATGGTTTGAATCCAGCCTCGTGGATGACTAGGTATTATTATTTTGATGAAGTAAGGTAGACTAGTTTTGATGAGATGATATGGCTATCGTGGATGATTAGAATGATTTAGAAAGTATTATTGTGAATAAATCATCTCTTTTACAGGTTTATGACAGGTTGCAAACCCTGAAATTACAGGGGAGACTCTGGCGAATTTTTCGTTCGCCCTAGTCATATTTTGAGGTGATTAAAGTTTTTTTCCCGAACTAGATTAGTTTAACTCTGATTTATATTCATAAACCTTGTTTAGGTTTATTTAGTACTAATTAATCACCTTGTGTAGTAAACCTAATGCCTCGAGATGTTATTCAACCTCTTAGAGATTTGAGTTTCAAATTAGGGCGTTACAATAGCCCCAATAATTTTCTTAGTTTGCCCTTATCCAAATATAGTAGCCTTTATCACTCAGTTGCCCTTATCCTATTTTTAGATGTCAATAACAGTCTCCAAAAAAAAACGAAAATGTAAAAAAAGTCCTTATTTTGTAGGGGACCGATGATTTTAATCCGTCACCAAAATACTTTTATAATTTTAATCCTATTTTTTTAGACTTTATGATTTTAGTCCTTAAAAAGTTATAGTGTTATGATTTTAGTCCCTAAAAATTAAAAAAGTGGGTAAATGATTTTAAAAAATACCTAAGATACCCATTGTTCACGTTTTTTAACCTTAAATCTCGTAGTACCATCCAGTGAGAATTAAAAAGTCGATTTTAGACCCCCTTTAGGAGCAAAATTGGACTTAGTCTATTTCTGTAAAATTTGTACAAAATCGAATTTCCTTTGAAAGTAGGTATTGTAAAGAAAATTATGAATTACGAGAAGAAATTTACAGGAGAAATACAGTAGAAGCATCAACTTGAGTTTTAGTTCTAGTTCAAGTTTCTCTCTTCTCTCTTTTGCAATTGCAGGTTTGAACTTGCTAAAATAATTTTGAACTTGCAAAAATATGTTTGAAATTGAATGATAACCAATACCACTAAAAGAGAGAATATAAAGTTGACTAAGCTTACAAAAATCGCATAAACAAAAGGGATTATCCGATTATGTCACTTCTGCTTATGCGAGTTTTGTAAGCTTAATTAGTCAACTTTTTATTCATCAAATGATTTATTTTATTTGTACTGGTGACCATGCAATTTCAAACTTACAATTGAAAGTTTTAGAATTGCAATTGCAAGTTCAGACCAGCAACTAAAAGTTTAGATCTGTAATTTTAAGTTCAGAATTGCAATTATAAGTTTAAAATTGTAATTGCAAGATGTCAAACTTGCAATCTTAAGTTTGAAATCTATTTTTTGGAGTTTTAATGCAAGTTTGAACTTGCAAATCATGTATTTTTTTTTTATTGAAATCTATTCTTTGAAGTTTTAATACAAATTTGAACTTGTAAATTATGTTAGTTTGGGTTGAAATTTATTTTCATGATTTTTAATGCAAGTTTAAACTTGCAAATGAATGCAAGTTTGAACTTGCAAATCATGTATTTTTTATTGAAATCTATTTTTTAGAGTTTTAATGCAAGTTTGAACTTGCAAATCATGTAGTTTGGATTGAAAACTGTTTTTTGCAAGTTTGAGCTTGCAAATCATGTTAGTTTGGATTAAAATTTATTTTTATGATTTTTAATGCAAGTTTGAACTTGCAAATCATATATTTTGAAATATGTTTTTTGGAGTTTTAATGCAAGTTTGAACTTGTAAATCATGTAGTTTGGATTGAAAACGGTTTTTTGCAAGTTTGAACTTGCAAATTATGTTAGATTGGATTAAAATTTATTTTCGTGATTGTTAATGCAAGTTTGAACTTCCAAATGCAAGTTTGAACTTGCAAATTATGTATTTTTTATTGAAATCTATTTTTTGTAGTTTTAATGCAAGTTTGAACTTGCAAATTATGTAGTTTGGATTAAAAACTACTTTTTGCACGTTTGAACTTGCAAATCATATCAGTTTTGACTTACTTTAGCAAGTTTATACCTGCAATTGTAAGTTCAAACTTGCTTTTGTAAGTTCATAATTGCAAATACAAGTCCAGACCTGCTTTAGCAAGTTCAGACCTACTTAAGCAAGTTCAGACATGCAATTGCAAGTTCAGAATTGCAATTGCAACTTCAAACTTGCTTTTGCAAGTTCAGACTTGCAATTGTAAGTTTAGACCTGCTTTAGAAAGTTCAGACCTGCAATTGTAAGTCTATACTCTTCTAATTGTACGTTCAGAATTGCAATTGTAAGTTCAAACTTGCTTTAGCAAGTTTAAACTTGTAATTGGAAGTCTAGACCTTCTTTAGCAACTTCAGACCTACAATTGCAAGTTTAGGATTGTAATTGCAAGTTTAGACTTACAATTGTAAGTCTAGACCAGTTATGGCAAGTTTAGAATTGCAATTGCGAGTTAAGATTTGGTTTAGTAAGTTCAGACCTACAATTAAAAGTTTAGAACTGCAATTGCAAATTTATACCTAAATTTATAAGTTCAGACCTACAATAGCAAGTCCAGATCTGTAATTGTAAGTCCAAACCTTTAATTAGAAGTTCAGACCTGCAATAGCAAGTTCATACATATTTTAGCAAGTTCAGACCTACAATTAAAAGTTCATACTAACAATAGCAAGTCTAGACCTGCTTTAGCATGTTCTGACCTGCAATTGCAAGGGAAAAAACTTAAGTTATAATTCTAATTGATGCTGCTAGTGTATTTCATATGTAACTTTATGCTCGTAACTCAGAATTTTCTCCACTATACCTACTTTCGAAGGAAATTCGATTTCGCACAACTTTTACTGAAATAGACGAAGTCCAATTCTACTGTTAAAGGGATTAAAAATTAATTTTTTTGTTCAGACGGGATGTTTCTACAAGATTCAAAGCTTTGAAATCGAATATTTTTAAAGGTTAGATATGTCTTTTTAAAACTAGGGACTAAATTCATAAATATTTTTATCCATTGGATTAAAACACAAGGCTTATGAAAATAGGGACTAAATTCAGAAAACTCCAAAAAAAAAAAAGAAAAAAAAACACTTAGGAACAACAGAAGGGATCGACGGAGCTGTAGCCGGAGGCACAACTTAGGTGTAAACGGATCGGTTCTGTTTCTGTTATTGATCGAACTACGTGATGTGTACTCCATAAGAGAGGTGACACAGTTTAAAACGTAATTTCGTTAGTTCTGATATGTGATTGTAGTATATTGTGAAAGTGGTGTGTTGTTGGGCCTAAGAAGCACTACTTCGAGAGGCATCTCCATAAGAGAAGTTTATATCCAGATCCGTCCAGAGAAGACGGTGGTTAGTTTCCAAAACAACCCTGACGAAGGAAGAGAAATCTAATTAATAAAAAAAAAGGTATTGGTATATAGTTTTCCAAAACTTTGTTTGTTGTTTTGAAACATACTAATGTTTTCAAAAGTTGATTTGATACGGAAAGTAGAGGTGTGATTTGTTTTGAAAATGATTTTGGCCAAAAGCTATGATTGGCACCAGTTTTCAAGGTAAATTTTCTAAAACTATGGATATCTTTGCATGCATGGGATCGATGGGTAAAAGGTTTGTTTGTGTTGTTTGTTTGTTTGAAAATTATTGGTGTTAGTCTCTTTTAGCCTATGTTTTGGTTGAACCTACTGAGCTTCGCTCACCCCCCACTTTTCCCCCACAGGTCTCGGAGAGAATCGAGAAGCTTGGGCGTCAAGGATCGAAGTAGAGATTCGCTGGTAGAAGTCAATGAGGTGTTATGTTTTCTTAGCAAACAATAAGTGATGGTTACATCACATAGGTATTGGGATTCTAAGTATTCTTTACTTTTCTTTCCTTCTGGTTCAAACAATGATACAGTGTTCTTTTCTTTCTTTCATTGTTTCAAAGAACAAGTTCTTCAGTTCTATTTTTAAATAAATTATTTGAGGTAGTTCTTTACATCTATTCATATCTATTACTTTGAATATCCATACTTATGAGTTTCTTCCTATACCCAAGAGCTACATATTCTTTCTTTAAAACTACCTACATTCTTAGTCAAATGCTGTCAAAAATACACAAGCTGAAGTTTGTGTACATTTTCTGAACTGAATGACCTAGAATATCGAAGGACCCGACTAGAAAATACACAAGCTGAAGTTTGTTCATATCTATTACTTTGAATATCCATACTTACAAGTTAAAGTTTGTGTACATATTCTTTCTTCAAAACTACCTACATTCTTAATCCCATTGTTTTCAAAAGTGTATATGCACTCTTGAAACTCCATGCTTCATAAACTCTTTTAAACAGATTTGCTTATCTTTTGAACCTAAAGAGATTGTTTTCGTTTCTGCACCTATTCACCTTAAGTGACACCTTGAGACTTGGATCATGGATTCGACTCGAAGATGGATCGGACCATTGGTGTAACACCATGAAATTTTTTGGTTGGGCCTTGAAAAGCCCATGGGCTGGGCCCAAAGTTTGGTGCACACCCAATGTGGGGTAGCATTCGCAAAGAGAGCATGGCAACTAAAACCATACATGTGAAAGGAAGTAATGCCACACGTGACCTCGTGTGATGAGTAAGAGGAAGTAATAACTGAACTAGTACGTCATGTATAGAATGGGATGAAGAGTTGTGCAAAAATGCTTTTGTACAACACGAGTAGGGTTATAAACATGAAAAGAATAGTTAGATGGTTGCAAAAACACTTTTGCAAGATGTATATATAGCGATACAACGCATATAGCTTACGCGTTTACGTGAAAGTTTACATGCATGCATGCACGTGGTGAATAGTACGTGCATATGTATGTGCATGTATATATATAATAATATTATTATTACGATTTTAACATGGAAATAGGACGTGCATGTGTATGTACATATGATTATAATATGATTATTATTATGATTTTCACGTAACTAATGCATGCTACATATAAATATACATATGGGAGAGTTTTTATATAATTAAATGCATGCAATGGAATGTCTGTATATATATATATATATATATATGGAGGCTAACTAATTAATGCATGCAAAAAAAACGGGGGACGTATAGGTGGGGCGTATAAAATTTAGATTTTTGTATATATATATATATAAAGATATTGATTATATATAAATACATATATAACATGTGGAAACCGTGTGGGCCCCACCCATGGAAAAAAATTTGTGTACCTAGAGGGAAAAATACTAAGTCTTGGGGATTACTCAAGGTTAGTTTAGAATGAGATATTTTAGGAAATAAGATAAGGAGGTATTTTAGAGTTTTGAAAAAAAATAATAAATAAATAGAGAGAGAGTGGTCGATCTCTCCATAGGAGAGGATCGACCCACCCATACTAAAATTTTTATGAATCCAATTTTCACACAAAACTTAGAAAACTTACCCTAAATTAAAGGTAGGGTTATTTTTAGTAATCTAGCAAGTTTAGGATCATCCGGACCGTTGGATCTAATCTAGAGACACTTGTGAACATCGTAGTAGGTTTCTATAATTTTTAGGAAATCAATTTGACACAAAAATAAGGGCCAAAATGTAAGAGTCGGCCAAGCATTAAGGTGAGGTCGATCTTTCCTCCATTCTCTCCTTAAAATTTTGTTAACTAATTACCTAATCTTCTCACTTGGATAAATATGAAATACTAGGGTTTTTATAAAATTAAAATAGTGTGAACCCTTGGATAGTGATCAAGCGATCACCACCATTCAATCCTAGGGAACCCTAACCGTGTAGCCCATTTAGGAAGGAATTCTTGTTGTCAAAATTGCTAAAATCTCTATCTTGGTCAAAGAGGATAAGGAGGAAAGTGAGAATAGATTTAGGAAAGTAATAGAGTTAGAGAAAATCTAGGGAGAGAGGGAGAAATCGGCTATACTAGGGCCGATCCCTCCAAGTCTCTCCATTTTTGGAGAGTTAAAAAAAAAGAGATGGAGAAAAACGGCAGCAACCTAAGGGGCTGGTTTGGGGGTTTTTCTTCTTCAAAAACTTAAGAAAAACTCAAGGTTCTAAAGCTTAGAGGAAAGGGAAGAAACTAGTGGAGCAACCGTCATCAATCGTGTAGTAAAGGTAAGGGAAACGCAGGTATTTGTGAGTATATATGTACTGTTTTTCCTTTGATTTTATACAGAATACATGTTCATGAAGGGTTGATTTCCATGAACTATCGAATTTATATAAACATATATGCTTACATATGTTACATACGTTGATATATATTTCATGATGTTAAATCCTATGAAAAGCAATGAAGAAAATGTTCCTCTAATAAGTAATATTGAGAAATGATGCATGGTTTGATGGGTTATCCCAAACCATGTCCTCAAAAGTGAGGGATTCCTGCAGAAGATCGTACGATGTACGATGGAAAGTGAAACCTAATGTTTAAAACAAGAAAGTGAACAAAACGTTCGGTCAGAAATCATTGGTAATATAGATGTTATATATTTTGATGTGTTGTTGTTCTATATATGATTTATATATTTTTGTGTTGATATTGTACTGTGTTAGATGAAATATGAATCCCTACTAAGCATTGGCTCACCCCGTTCTTTTCATCTTTCACAAATCAGTGTAAGGGATGCATAGGAACGCGAGTTGCGGCGTATTCGTGAGGAGAAAGACTAGGTAGGTCTTCCATGAATATTTATTTTGGTAATTTAATACTTGAATAAGCTTGGAAAGGTTACTTGGACAAGATGGGACGTTTTTATGTTGACTTGAGACTATTTCGGTTTTTGGACAGTAGGCTGGATTTCCTATCCAATAATTAGTATTTTGATCATATCTTCTATTTCAGATGTTAGTTTTTAATTTTGGTTGTATCCCTGGATTCATGAGATCCAGGGGAAGAGCAGTAAAAATTTCATGATTTTAGGAGCAGGATAAGTCTCGTTTTTATAATTTTGAATCTGATGTATGTGTACTGTAAGTTGACATCGATTTCACTGGTGTTGTGTTTGCAGCTGCATTCTGGATGAATCCTTTGGGAATTAGACTTTGGCCAAAACATAAAAGATGTGCGGCTCTGAGCTAGTTTCAGAGGGTTCTGACTGAACCTGATTCCCATACCCAGATCGCAAACTATAATTTTTCAGTGCACGACACGCAGAACCTGACTGATGCACAAGGTCTAATTAAAGTATTATTTTATGTATGTTTTTCTGTCTAAAAATCATTTTAAAAATATTGTAAGAAAGTAATTACGTTTTTGAACAAAACCCAGAGGGATCACTCGTTTGAATCCTTATTATATCGTGTGGCGTTCAGCAAAGTTACAGACTCACTGTTGGCATATTTTATGAAATAAAAAGACTTAAGGGATGTGGACCCTAAAACCCTAGACATACCATTGACTTGCATGGGCCTATGGTCGGGCCTACTTGAGTTAGAATTCGTTTTAAAAATCTTAAATTAGATGAGGGCCCAGTTTGACCTAGCTAGTTAAGACCCAAACCCTGTTAGTTGGGCTAGAACTGACCAAGCCCAATAGTGTTGGACCCAAATGTAATTAAAAAAACCCATATTATTAACGTTCTGGGCTTTGGATATTTATGCCCAGGCGAGGTGTAAGTACACCCAAGGTCTAGGATGTTACAATTGGAATCCGGGGTCGAGGCGTCATAGGATGAGAACGAGAAATCGATTAGGAATCCGTCAGAAACCTATCAAAACTAGAAGAATAAGAAAAATAGCAAGAAACCTCTGCCCAAATCTCCGGTCAAAATCCAGGAAGCGCTCAGGTATATACTCAATACTCTTAAACTCATTACGATAAGCATTTTAATTCTTTTTCATAAGCAATAAATAGTAAACCTTCAAAACAAAAACTCATTATCGTCAAAGTAGTATCAATGTAGCATGTCTCTAAGGGAGCATGCTCTCTAGCATGACTCCATAGTATGCTACATTATATTAGATAGTGTTCGGAATTGCAAATCTTTCCAATTCAAAACGAGAGAAAACTCTACGATTGACAACATGATCAATTCGTGGAGGATTCAAGTAAAATCGGCACAACTCGTCAATATCTTAAAAACTCCTTCTAATAAGGAGAGAAACATCAAAACTCCACTCACGAGGAGGTTTGTTTTACAAAATTGGCACGATTCGTTAATCAATCTCTTTTCAAAAACTCCTTCCAAGTAAGGAAAGAAACAAAGAAACTCCACCCACGAGGAGGTTCCACTTACAAAAACCGGTACGGCTCGTTAACCATAATCGACATCATCGGCATGACTCGTCAATCTCAATCTTCTTATGCTCCTTCAAATAAGGATGCATCATCAGAGTTACGGCCATTCCCCATGAGAATGTTAGGTTCTCTCCAAGTGAGGAATAGTTGTAACCCAATCACTAGTATAGAAAAGTTCTCAAGGCAAGAGATACATAGATCTCCCAGAGCATGAACAATCCACTAAAGCCCTCCTGAGCACTGAGGCACGTAAGCAAGAATAGGTATAACCACCTTGTTATCTTTGTTCGTAGAGATAACAGAAGCAGAGGTCAGATCATTACACTAATGTACTTGTCTTTCTTACTTTATTTTCTTATAAAGCCGAACTAACCATTTTCTAATGTAGGAGAGTTCGCACCCTCCTCTTCGGGGGCGCGGGTTTCTTGGCAGCAGTGTTCCTAAATCGCAAGTATCCTTTTTGTTTGTGTGTGCGTGTGTATCTATTATGTAGATGCTCATTTCTTTCCTTCTTTTAGCGTATTTTTCTGGTCGCTTTAAAAGAGGAAGGAGAGTTTCATCCTTTGTTTAATGTTGTAGAGTCACCACCTGAATTTGAAGGGTGTCAGGTCCCTCTTAATTAAAAAAAGGCATTATCTAGTCTCTTTAGAGAGAGCAAGTAACATCTTCTTCTGATTGACTCGGTCTGCGATGTATTGTGTAGAGATCCTAGGTACGGGGTCTTAGTTATGGGTCAAGAAGGTGTTAAGCACCTGACAACCGCCCAACGTTACTCAGTTTCTACTTTATAAAGGGAGTTTTATATCAATATCGGTGCCTGATCTCATTTGCATATAATAGGCTCTCCCCTCGAGCAGGAGAACCTAAGAGACAATTTGAAAGGTCCATGTTTTATGTTTGTCGAATTTCGTGTCAAAGGTAAACTCAAGATGGTCAATGTAACTTGAGTTAGAGTCTAGTGAGTCTCGGTTCACTTCGGTTGAAAGA